>NJDD01006127.1:144147-178292 GCA_002245505.1 Calephelis nemesis | reverse complement strand
TTTTATGTATTTTTCATGCGAAAAAAGTATCTTTACGTCCATAATATCTTCGAAGTGGTAAAAAGACGCACAACCAGGGCACCCACGACTAGCCGAGGACACAAAGTCCCGCAATGTGATAGGTGGCAAGCCTATCGCCAATTGAGCACATATGCAATCCCGAGCAACATTTTTTTTATTAGAAAATTAGAAAAACCTAATTTTCTTTTTGCTGCCCGACTCGGGAATCGAAACCGGAAGCTCATGCAGTCAAGTCCAGCACCTGGACCGCTAGACTACTGATATATATGAGAATATATCCCTATCTATATGTCAGTCAGGTGATACATATAACTGTAGTTTGTTTGCCAGGTCACCTACAACAAATAAGTGAATCTGCTGCAGTTTTCAGATTTCATTTTCTAGGTAGATGTCAATTTTCACGAAAACCAGCGGACCGGAAGATGCAACTGACGGCACCAATGAGCAGCGGACAGGTTACAGATTATTTTATAATATACTAGCGGCCCGGTACGTACTTCGCTACGTATATGACCGCTTTAATGTCAACACAGCGAAACAAAAAAAAGAAACAAACAACTGAAAAAAGATTCAATAAGACAGCACAATCCCCATCTAAAAAAAAATTCATTTTGACTGAAAAATACAAATTAACAAAATGATCGTCGGATATGTCGATATATTGAATTCATATCAAAAAACGTGATAAATAAAGAATCGCTCGACAGATTTTAGGCAAACTTCACATAAACCATCTACTAAACAGTCCGAACAAAGCCTAAACATATAGTTTGGATACCTGAGTCTGTTCTTCAGTTATAAAATTACAACGAAAAGTGGCATTGATTTTTATGTATATAGATATTTAATTTAAAAAAAATGTATTCGTATTAAGTCTATTGTGTAGAACCAACTTATGGGTTCTAAGAAATAAAAGATGATTAGCCTCGTGAAGCGTATAATAGGACTGATTGAAAGTTTTGGAATAAAGCGTTTGATAACAACGACGTTGTTAGTTGTTTACGTAAATTAAATGAAAAGAAAGTTATTTATTTCCGGAATATGTGTGTTAAAAATTTGTTATAAAGATATTTAAGAATACAACATATTCTACCACATTGTGGTGTGCAAATATTTAGTTAAATTTTAAGAAGTTACATATTTCTATAAAAATGTACATTAAAATCGCACTTATTTACATATTTAATAAACATTTTATTTATTTATGAACATAAGTTTCATAATTTATTATAAATGAATTTAAAGGTATATTAATTTTTAGTCCTATCTACCGCATATAAATTATCTATTATAAGGGTGCTTATTAGTCTTTGAAAATGTGTTCTGGTCTGGAGGATAGCCTTGCTTTTGCCTTTGTTTTTAATTAACACATATTATATTTGTATTGTATAATATATTTTATATATAATTAATACATATTTTACCATCTCCTTTCATTTAGGAGTCACCTTTACGTTACAAATTACATTCAAATCGCCATTGAGATTTGTTAAACCGGCCATCATAGCATGTTACAAATATACACACTATATAGACTAAGGCTCGAAACACACTATAATAGTGTACTTTGAACTCATATCTGGCTGAAATTTTGTATGTATTGTTACTCTTTCACTCTCGGATGTCAAAACGGATTGTCTGAAATTTGGAACACAGTTAGATTGTGACCTGGACTAACATATAGACTACTTTCAATGCCGATCATGCAACGGGTCCATTTGAAAACTCAGGCAAAGCCGCGGGCAACAGCTAGTAACCTCATAAATGTGTTAATCTGTTAATTTTAATTCAAATTGCCATTGAGATTTGTCAAACCGGCCATCATAGCATGTTACAAATATACACACTATATAGACTAAGGCTTCAAACACACTATAATAGTGTACTTAGATGCTTTTGAACTCATATCTGACTGAAATTTTGTATGTATTGTTACTCTTTCACGCTCGGATGGCAAAACTGATTTGTCTGAAATTTGGAACACAGTTAGATTGTGACCAGGGGGGTTACCATAAGCTCTTAAAATCTCTCTTCTCTTCTTTTTAATTGTCAGCCGAGAAAGACAACCTTACGACGTATACCATAAAGTTGCTTATAAAGGCAGACATTTAGCAAGATGGAAATAATACTGCTATAAGCGTTCATGGTAGGGCCCCTGGACTAACATATAGACTACTTTCAATCCCGATCATGCAACGGGTCCATTTGAAAACTTAGGCGAAGCCACAGGCAACAGCTAGTAACAACTTAAATGTGTAACTAGCCTAAACATTTTGATATATCGCGTCTCTCCTACCACAGTTTCTTTCTTACAAGTCGTTGGTGAATTTCACGAAAACAAACTAGGAGTTGTGTGTAAGTAAAACGAAAATTAACTCTGAGTGAACTGCGAACATCTTTTCTAAAACACACAGAGAAAAATGTGAAACGGTTTTCAAAATAAAAGGCGGTTCTGTCGACGTGATGGATGTTGTGAACTATTTCAAACCTAGACTCTATTGAGAAAACACAATCCAACTCTCCGTTGTTTATACGGCGTGACTTATGAAAGGCGGAAATAGATATATATTTATTACACTTTTAAGATTCCTTTGTTTTCTTAAAACTTTTCAAAATCAACGATTCGTAATTCGTTAGTATTATTCGCACAGCTGAAAGGAACGGGACGTTTCTTGAATCCTTTAAGTTTCCTCTCCTTTTGGGTTAACTACCTACGACGAGCGGCTATAGTTATATGGACAGACCTCTTACGATTAATTTTACTAACATATCTAAAATAAGAAATATTAGAAGAAGAATAGAAGAATTTTAAACCGGTTACCAGGCACCGTCTTTTGTTTATCAATAATTAATACAAATATCTTAGCAACAAAACCATAAAGTCTAGTAGATCTATCACTATTTATAGATATTATGTTTTTTTTTATACGGGCTTGATAGGTTACAATTCGTAAAAATATTACTGTGATATTATGTAAATGTTTGCGATATTATATTTTTATTGAAATTCTTTTTTTTAAACGTTCAGAATGAACAGATATGAAGGAAGACAAACTCAAAAAATATTGCTATTTGCAAAATTCTCTACATAAAAAGTTATAAATGATTTTATCTCAATTAAAAAACCATTTTTTGAAGCTTACTTTATTAAAAACATATTCCGTTTTATAAATAAAGTGTTCCTAGAATTAGGTTGACATTAACATACGTATTCTAATGCAATAAATGCTATAATTTAAACTTTAGTCATAAAACACTTTAATTTTTGTTTATTGAACAGTAAAACTTTGTTTAAACTATTTTCGGCACTCTTAGTTCGTATGACAAATTCCGAGAATTACAAAAAAAATAAATAGGAAATTGCAACTCAGCTTCTACAAGCGATTTCTTTCTGCATTTCCTTCTAATAAATTATACTTAATCACAGATTTTGTAATAGTCTCAATTCTTACCTACCTACTTATTTCTTACGATAAACAATTAAAAAAAGTATCTTTACGCCCATATCCCCGAAGAGGTAGGCAGAGGCACAACCAGGGCACCCACGACTAGCCGAAGACACTAAGTCCCACAATGTGATAGGTGGCAAGCCTATCGCCAACCGGGCACAAATCCAATCCCGAGCCACATTTTTTTATCAGAAAATTGGAAAACCCAAATTTTCTTTTGTTGCCCGACCCGGGATTCGAACCCGGGAACTCATGCAATCAAGTTATACAACTGAACCGCTAGACCACATTATTTTTCTTATCGTCGGAATTCAGAGGAATTATATTTTTGACATGATTTATATTATCACTTTTACTTTCCACAATACATTATCTGTTGTCTTCTTTTAACCAGCTGGTTATACAATATACGAGAATTTTTAGGGCTATTATAAAGTGTTAAAAACATCATCAAGGCTATTGCAAGCTAGAAAATACAATTGACATTAAATTGTACGAATAGGCTAAAAATAATAATAATCTAAACTCGTTGTTTGGTCTACTATACATGTTTCTGAAAAAAAATATTATGTAAACATAATTGCATAAAGCTTGAATATATTTCCATGATATTGCATTGTGAGGGTTTTGAAAATGCGTGGGGATTTTTTTAAAGAACTAAATCATCTATTTTCTATGTAGTTAAAATTCATTAAAAGTTTATGTCTAGGGACTGCCGTAGCCCTACTGAAGTACCAGGAAACCCGTATGTTTGTTTCTTGTATGAAAAAAAGGTATAACAAAAATATTTAACATGTTCAACCACGTTGTGATGTACAAATGTTTAATATTTATACAAACGAATTATTGAATTACGTTTGTTTTAATACATGTAAAATTGTTAAATCTTAACCCTACTTTCACAAAAATACCATAGTTTCCAAACCTAGTCAGTCAGGAGAAGAAATGGCAAACAAAATTCCAGGAAACCAGGACAATAATTTATTTGAGCTGTACTATAAATAACCGATCTCAAACCTTGTCTTGTGAAACAAACTGATCCACAACTAGGGTTTGTTTAAATTTTAGCCGATTCGGAGAACTTAGTCCACTTCGCACTCGATGCTTCCTGCCTACCTTACAGAAGAGACTTGACGTGAAGATATGTATGTATATGTTAATTGACTTTATACTGAGAGTTGCTCAGCCAATAATTTCTACACTATAAAACTTATGACTAGAAAACATTACGAAATAAAAACCACAGAATAGAAATCAAAAAACAAACATCTGTCTTTCTGCTAGGTAGCTCGTAAAAGGCGAGCATAGACCTACTAAGTGGTAGAGTTTCGACACGACTCGCCCGTATTGGTATCATCTCTCACCTATTCCTGCCGCCATAACGCTCAATGTTAGCCGTTGACATATTCTGGTTCGGAGGGTGATGAAGCTTGTTAACTTACTTTTGCTCGTGGCGTAACATCCCGGCCTCAGGTTGGCAACGCACCATTACCACGTTCCTAGGCGACGTGAATTTCTTACCGTCAGAAAATACGTCTGCTTGTTTGCCTTCCATTATCATAAAAGAAAGAATAAATTAAATCATTCTAATGTACTGAATGAAATCAGCCTTTATATCTAATTTCTAAATCTAATTGAAAAAAACCGTACAATTGAAGTCACAAGTAATTATTAATAATTCATCTCCGATCATGCGGAAAAACGAAAACTCACGCAATGTTTTCATTTCTATATTTAGATTTCTTTGTTGTTATTATGAAGAATGACGGAAAATTTTGAAGCGGTTGTACCTACCTACCTAATAAACCTGTTGTAATGGTTGGAAGGGTTTTGTGAATTAATTTTATTTCATGTAAACATCATTTATGTACCCTGTGTCCCGGGATTCACTGAATAATGTAGGCCAAGGCTTTATGAGCTGTTATATTTCCAAATTTTTAGCCACTAGCACCGTGAGCATGTGAGTGAGTGAGTGTTTGGTGAAAACTTAGTCTGGTACCTACTACTACTGTAAATAAAAAATATCTATGAGCAATTCACACTAATTGAATCTAAATCAAAGTAAAATTATATGTTTGTGTTATGGATGTCAAACAACGACATTTACATTATATAAAATACAGATACCAAAATAAAACTAACACGCATACATACATACAAATTTTTACGTCAAGTCCTTTACGGAATAGATAGTATAGTATTGTCTACTAGTATTGAGTGCTACATGTCACAATCCTGGCATAGCTGTCACGCTTCCTCCACAATTGTTACACTTTTCATACAAACACGCCAGTTCTGCAAAGTCTTTATATCGTTCTCGGATAATATCAGACCGATTTGACCGTGGAATATCAACCTAGGTCTTTCCGGGTGCCTACAATCTATCCGCATTATATATCTTCTTTGTCAATCTTTGATGTATCATTATCTCCACATCACCGAACCAGCAAAGCATGTTCTTTCTCATACTAACACCAATACTTTCTTTTAAAGTAACTCTTACTCGGATCTCACTTCTATGAAAGAGAAAGAATAAATTCAATAAACGCCCAAACTTTAAAATCCTTCATTTCGTAGTTCGGGTATTTATTAAATGAATTCTTTAATCTATAAATTAATACGTGGTGCTAAAACTTTGAACCCATTTTTAAGAAAATTGCGCGGACACAGGAGCATCAAATTTAGCACACTTGTAGTTTATGTGTAGGAGAAGTGCAGAACGCTAATATTTTTCAATAACAATGCTTATAAAGTACAATAAATCAATAAATAAAACATTACCCATACTACCATGCATTTGACACACACAAACAAATATTATATTTATGATAACGATAAAAGATCACAGATGGCGCACTAAAAAGTTCGGAAACACAGTAGTTGGTCTTGAAAAATGAAGATCGCGTCCTTATCGAAACGATATTAAAATTTGCTATGGTCAAATTTCGACCAATGGGCGACCACTAGTCAATCTAAATGTTCATTTCACAAATGCGTGCCCCCTAGATCAAACCCGAGCCTCACAGTCGATGTAGAAAGGCGAATACGCTAGCCCCTTAGGCGGGCAACTAGTAGTGTAATATAACACCAATGTAATATTGTTGTGTTTCAGTTTTAGGGTAAAAGAAACTATTAAATTTACTTACGGAAGATAATATTTCAGTCTCGGGTTGGCAACACAAAAATATCGTTTTTTGTCTATGCGACTAGCCGACCTGGCAAAATTCTTATCGTTTGACATTAACAGCTATGGATGTACGGATTAAAGCTTTGTTTTTCCCGTTTTCCGGAAACTTTCCTGGCTTTTTCTTCATAAAAATTCTCTTGATAATAACCAACAAAAAAATAATTAACAATATTGCTCTATCCGATTAAATGTGATGGGGTGGCCACGCAAAATACTTTCAAAATGTGTCCCTTTTAAAAAAAAAGTGTTATTATAAAAAGTCATAGAGTGTGACTAGGATCTAAGATTTTTTTATGAATATTTAATTCAGATATCATCAGTTCCTTGTTATTTTTACCACTTACACAAAATAAATCAGTTCGTAATAGCTTAGGATTTTAATTCAAATTGTACTTTTCGATTGTTCCTGTTTTTAATAATTTTGCAAGTACTTTTTTGATTCAGTATTACCATTACGTAAAAATAATAAAAAAATAAATATATCGCGATATATTATACTAGTTCAATCTAATCACAATGTAATCCAATTTTACGCTTGTAATTATAATTATGTTGTGGGTGGGACGATACTAGTACATAGAAAAACTTAATAGATACCAGAATAAACTTAATAAACACCCAGACCCGAAAATGCAGACATCACATTCATCACACAAATCACTAATTGGTAAGTTAGAATTTATACTTTTCTATCTGTGTACTATATACGTACTATTTTTGTATCTATGTACAATTGGGCATCAATTATTCTGGGGTATGTGTTTGGTCGGCCACACATGTTTGGCATTTGAAAATACAACTCGAATCAGAACATTTAACACGGTGATGTCTGACTAAAACTTAATATAACGGTCAACTGGTTGCTAAATTTTGAAAATTATTTAACACTACCACCGTGGCTATCACATTAAAAGATATTAACATCTAATATCTTTTGATCCCATGCTTTCTTTCAACCAGTCATTGAAATTTCTGCTGTTATTGTTTATCATCTACTTATTTAAAAAAATGTCAGTATTTTTAGGCCTATATTCCCGTAGGGGTAGGCAGAAGCACAACCCACAACTTACCATAGACACTTAAGTCCCACAATGTGATAGGTGGTAAGCCTATCATATTGTTTCACATTTTACTTTATATTGTGACAGCTTACAAATAAATAGAGATTTAGTACTTATAGAGATTTTTTTGAATTTATAAGCACAAAATTGTGTAAATGCGTACATAATTTCGAAAAAACGGGCTGATTGGAGTCCCGTGCACACTTTAAGCGGGATGCCTCTGAATGCCCTAGAATCAGGACGTCGCGAAAATAACGTAACGGTTGACTACCCTACATAAATTATACTGGTTATAAAATAAAAATACAACCAATTGCATATTCATTAAGACATGTTTTTTGTTTCAATGCCTTAAGGACAAGAATTGCAAAAATTTTGGGCCTGGTCCTTACACTAAGTTACATCTAAAAGAACGAAACAACAATCGTGGAAAAATATCAATCACTCTTGTTATTTAACGTTTTCAATTGAAATAAATATACAAAAGAACCACCAACGGAAGTTTAAAATAGTAAATGGTTATTAACTCTAACTTCAACATTTTTACAGAATATTAAAGTTAATTGATATGTCAGGAACAGAGTGTTTACAGTATACTGATATAAAAGTATACAGTACACACTCTATACATTATTCGAGTTTTTTTTTTAATGATATTGGAAGGCAAACAAGCAAACGGATTTCCTAATGTTAAGAAATTCACGCCGCCTAGAGACACCAAAGGTGGTAATGGTGTGTTGCCAACCTGAGGCTGGGATGATAGGCCTCAAGCAAAAGTAAGTTTACCGGCTACCTTAACCTCCGAACCGAAACACGTCGTGACGTTATGGCGGCAGGAATAGGTAAGGCGGTGGTACCAATCCGGGCGAGTCGCTGCTGAAATCTACCACCTTGTCAGATGTCACGGTGTTAGTGACGGTGAGCCTATGCTCGCCTTTTACGAGCTGCCTAGCAGGAAGGCAGATGGTCACACGGGGCAAAAAAAATTCGAGTTAAAAATCAATTACTAAACCATCTTGTTGCTCGAGGAAAACGAAAAACTTGGTGACGTTGTAGAATAAGATAAGTATTTTAAAGAAGAAAGAACGAAAACATTTAGGGGACCAAGGATTTTCGGGAATGTATAAACTGTTCGTAAAAAAAAGTATCTTCACGACCATATCCCTGAAAAGGTAGACAGAGACACAACAGGGGCCCCCACGATTAGCCGAAGACACCAAGTCCCACAATGTGATAAGTGACAAGTTCCAATACCGAGCAACCTTTTTTTGATAGAAAATTGGAAAAACCAAATATTTTTGTTGAACGACCCGGGAATCGAACCCGGGACCTCATCATGTCAAGTTCAACACCATGACCGCTAGACCACAGAGGCAAACAGATAAGTGTATACTAGTAAAATAATCATTAAAAGGTTGTTAACGCTAACTTCAACATTTTTAAAGAATTTTAAAATTAATTGAAATGTCAGGAACAGTGTGTGTACTGTGTAATAAAAGTACAACCATTCGAGGTGAAAAATCAATTATGAAACCATCTTCTTGCACGAGGAAAACAAAGAATTTCGTTACGTCGTAGAATAAGATATTATATAAAAGAAAGAAAGAAAACATTATGGGGAGACCGAGTTGAGTATGACATCGTCGATTTTCGGGAATCTATAAAATTTTCCCTAAATAAATATCTTTACACCCATATCCCCGAAAAGGTAGGTAGAGGCACAACCAGGGCACCGACAATTAGCTGAAGACACTAAGTCCCCCAATGTTGTAGGTGGCAAGTCTATCGCCAAACGGGCACATATCCAATCCCGAGTAACATCTTATTATTTAGAAAATTAAAAAAGCAATTTTTCTTTCTGCTGCCCGACCCGTGATTCAAACCCAGGACCTCATGCAGTCAAGTCCAATACTTGAACCGCTAGACCACACGGGCGAACTGTTTGTAAATCTGCAATAGTGCACGTTTGCTAGCTCGACACTTAAACTGACAAACGCACACTATATATATATATATATATGCTATTTTTTATGATGTTGGAAGGCCAACAAGCAGGCGAATTTCCTGATGGTAAGAAATTCACGCCGCCTAGGACACCAAAGGTGGTTATGGTGCGCTGCCAATATGAGGCCAGGATGCTAGGCCTCGAGCACAAGTAAGTTTATCGGCTACTTTACCCTCCAAACCGGAACACGTCATGACGTTATGGCAGCAGGAATATGTAAGGCGATGATACCAATCCGAGTAAATAGGTGCAATACTCCACCACCTAGTTAGATGTCACGGTGTTAGTGACAATAAGCCTATGCCCGCCTTTTACGAGCTGCCTGGCAGGAAGGCAGATGATATATTTTGCAAAGGATACCTGACTAACACGGGGGAAAAATTACTTCGATATTTGCTTTTATTTTTTCATAATACGTTCGTCTGATAGTGAAAGACATATCCTGGAAAATAATTTTAAATGTTGGATGCTATGGAGTTACAATGTTAATAACATTTCCGATAAATGAATACACATATAATCAGTAAATAGTGTTGTCAGTACCAAATGCACATCGAATACGAGAGTAAATTTCTACTGAAACCGACTTTGTTTTCAAAATCATATTCATTTAAACTTTATTGTACAGTGAATGATTCTGAGAACAAGAGGCGAACAATGCACTTTGTGTTTTTCCAGTCGACCTTTAGGCTAACAAAGATCAAGTGTGTGGATAGTATTTCATAATTAAAAACAAGCAATATTAAACTTGGATATTACTTGGTATTCACTACATCATGTAAGTATACAAAAGCTGAGCATTTTTCTCGATTTCCCTGGGATGCCGTTATCAGATTCACTTGGTGGCATTGCGACCAACTAACAACAATAATACGCTTAATATTAATTAATTACGCAATTAATACGCTAACAAAAATACGCTCTTTAAAAAACAAGAACTTTCAAATCGATTCAGTAATGTTAAAGAAATCGGTTGACAGAGGTAAAAACGATTATAGGAGTCTAACATAAGTTTTGTACATATTTAATTAATTACAACTGTCATTTCGTGTTTCATAATCTCACTCAAATTTTGCAATTTGTCGTGTTCCAATTTAGATAACAATTGACTAGTAAATTTTCTTACCAATTTATTTTTAAGTTTTGGTGTCAAATTTAAAAACCTGTTTCCTTTCCATAAAAAAATGCGACTACTTTTTTTCCTTTAAATCAAAAATATAGGTAAATCACCTCGATGAGCTAGTGGTCCGGTGCAGGCGTTGATTACACGAAGTCTGAGGCTCGACTGCCGGGTCGGGCAACACAAAATGCGTTTTCTTAAGTAAACTTTACTTGGGTTTGGCTATATACCCAGTTGATAATATCTGCACCTACAAAATTGTGGGACTAAGACATCTGAATAATCGTCAGTTATCTGGATACCTCCTTGTCCACCTCCTCCGTGACATGGGTAAAGCTATGCTGCTAATTTTCATGAGCTACAGTACTCGTACTAGTAATGCCTAAATAAGTTGTGCCTATGATAATTTAAGCATAGTAAAAATACAAAAAAAACTAATTTCATTACCAAGTCTCAATTTGGTAATTCCTTTTTCAAGATGAATTATCAAGTCGACAAGGTCAACTGACAAAATATAAATCATTGACTATTACTCACAAACCACTAGTCCGATTTTGATGAAATATACATGGAAACTCGGAATCGTAAACAACCTTTCGGAAAAATAATTATTAAAGTCTGATCATTATAAGCATAGAAATCGCCTAACATGCAAAAAAAACATAGACGAATTGAGAACCTCTTTTTGGAGTAGATTTTTAATACTTACTCTAAATAACTAGAGTTCCATACTAATGACCTCTTAATACTTGAATTGATCCTAATACTTCAACATTTTTCCTAATTCCCAATCATTTTTAACTGAGTTAAAAAAAACGAGGAATTTCTCAATTTGTCCAGTATATTTTTTTTACTTACACCGATTTCTCCGAAGTTTCTGAACCGATTTACGTAATTCTTTTTTTGTTTGATGCGAAATAGTTTAGAAATGGTCCCATAAATATTTTATTCTGTCAAGCCAATTAGTATTTATATGAGCATTTTTATCTACTTTCTATTATCCCCATATTTATTCTTATTTAAAGAAATCATATTAGCAATAAACTAAAATGTATTAAATAAAAATAACTACGTTTACAAAAAACGACTTCAAAACTAATTAGCAAATAAGTAAAGATTTAATGTTAATTATATACTACATATTACTTATTTGTGCAATTTACTAATAGGTTTGTAGTGTATTGGTCAAAATAAATGTACTAAAAACCCAGATCCGGAAATGCAGAAATTTAAATATTCATCACACAAAAGCCTGCCTCCGTCAGGTACCGAACCTGGGCCCCGAGCTCAGTTGGTCGGAGGAGTTAGGCGTGTACGCTAGTCCCTCGACGGGAGTCATTTTCTTTTAGATACCCGACTCAGAAATCGAACGCGAGAACTCGTGAAATTAAGTCCAACACCGGACCCCTAGACCACGAAGGCGATTTATTTTAAAATAATATAAATGTTGAAAAATCAGTGGATCCGTGATAAAAAATCTTATCCCATAAAAAGTAATCCAATCCTCAGAAAAGTTTCATATCATAAGATTTTAAAAAGTATTGAAATAGTGAAAGGTTCAGATAGCATGTTCTTCCGAACGTTATCTTTTTCCAATTTTCACTAGAACGAAATCCAAAAGCACAAGGCAAAGGTGTAGGAAACCTCGAGAGTGCTATACAAATCTCGACGCTGGTTCAGATCTTTTTAAAATCGTACCTCGCTGTACATTAAATCAATGTGGATTTTTGGATAAGTTACCGTCTCCACTGGGACCAATTCTGAAGCGTTGGCTTACGTTTTATTTAGGTCGGATACGGTCAGAGTGAAGCCGTTAAGCTCAGCTTTGCCTAACCGATAATCATCATTAAAGGAGTCTATATAAGATTTGTTACTTGAAAACGATTGGAATCTATATATTTTATAACAAAAAAAGACATATTTATATTGAATCCCCGGCAAGCTTACTGTGCGAATATAAAAATAAATACGTTAATAAAAACCGACTTCAAAACTAAATATTTATAATCATCATTAAACGAGTTTATATAAGATAATATGTTACTTAATAATATGTTACAAAAGAAGACTTGTTTATATTGAATCCCCGTCAAGCTTACTGTGCGAATATAAAAATAAATACGTTTATAAAAACCGACTTCAAAACTAAACATTTATAATCATCATTAAACGAGTTTATATAAGATAATATGTTACTTAATAATATGTTACAAAAGAAGACTTGTTTATATTGAATCCCCGTCAAGCTTACTGTGCGAATATAAAAATAAATACGTTTATAAAAACCGACTTCAAAACTAAATATTTATAATAATCATTAAACGAGTTTATATAAGATAATATGTTACTTAATAATATGTTACAAAAGAAGACATGTTTATATTGAATCCCCGTCAAGCTTACTGTGCGAATATAAAAATAAATACGTTTATAAAAACCGACTTCAAAACTAAATATTTATAATCATCATTAAACGAGTTTTATATAAGATATGTTACTTAATAATATATTACAAAAGAAGACGTATATAAATAAATACGTTAATAAACACCGACTTCAAAACTAAATATTTATAATCATCATTAAATTGAGTTTATATAAGATATGTTACTTAATAATATGTTATAAAAGAAGACATGTTTATTTGAATCCCCGGCAAGCTTACTGTGCGAATATATAAATAAATACGTTTACAAAAACCGACTTCAAAACTAAATATTTATAATCACCATTAAACGAGTTTTATATAAGTTATGTTACTTAATAATATGTTACAAAAGAAGACATGTTTATTTGAATCCCCGGCAAGCTTACTGTGCGAATATATAAATAAATACGTTAATAAAAACCGACTTCAAAACTAAATATTTATAATCATCATTAAACGAGTTTATATAAGATATGTTACTTAATAATATGTTACAAAAGAAGACGTATAAAAATAAATACTTTAATAAAAACCAACTTCAAAACTAAACATTTATAATTATCATTAAACGAGTTTATATGAGATATGTTACTTGATAATATGTTACAAAAGAAGACATGTTTATATTAAATCTCCGGTAAGCTTAGCTTTTCTTTATAATCTATGCAAATGAGTCAATATAAGACATGACTTTTTATGCGAATAAAAATAACTACGTTAATGAAAACGTACTTCAAAACTAAAAATTAAAAAATAATATAGATTCAATATTAATTATGTACTACCTATTATTTATATGTGCCATTTACTAATAGGTATGAAGTCGATGCGAAACCAATTCAAGACTTACCTATAATATAATTATTAGTTTAAGGCTTGGTACCGATTTCAAACCTATTAGTAAAATGCACACATGAGTAACAGTGTATATAATTAACATAAAACCTTTATAATTTTTCGCCATTTAGTTTTAAAGTTGGGTTCATTAACGTAGTTATTTTTATTTAATACTTTTTAACTGCTAACATGATTTCATTTAATAAGAATAAACATCGGGAAAGGTGAAAGTAGGTAATATATATAACAATTTAGGGTTAAATTTTATTTTTGGAACTTGTCCAAGGTTAAATATTAATTCTTCTTCTAATGATTTCCTTATAAAAATAATGTTGATCGGGATTTAATATGTTCCTGTTTGGCAATAGGCTTTCCATCTATCACATTGCGGGATTTCTTCGTGCAGTCATGGGTTCCCTGGTGGTACATCTGCCAACTATGTCGGGTATACGGGCGTAAAGATATTTCAAATACCTAATTAATAGTTTGAAAATTTCTTTGAGATGTTTGAGTTACATTTTTTTCTATTAATGCATGTTCCTTACATGTTATTCGTATTAAAATAAAATCGAAGCTTATTCACACCGTAGATAAATATACCTCGCCTAGTTACATATTGAATCTAACCTCAAAGTAGGCGAGTCATATGCTTATGTTATGGGTGTTAGTCAACGATATCAATACCTAGATATACTTAAATAGATACGAGAATAAATTTAACGAACACCCAGACCCGGAAATACAGACAATCACACAAACGCCTGCCTCATCAGGAATCGAACCTTAGCCTCGCAGTTAGTCAGTTTAGTTAAGCGAATACACGAATAGGTACAACCAGGGCACCCAGGACTAGCCGTAGACACGGAGTGTCATTATGTGATTTCAAACCTATCGCCTACCGGGCACATATCCAATTCCGCGCAAGGCTTTTTTTATGAGATAATTCAAAAGCTTGTTTTTTGCCCAACCCGCGTACCGAACTCACGATCTCATAAAGTCAGGTCTAATACCAGACCGCTAGACCACATAGAGAGAAAGATATTTAAAAAAAAAAGAATTTAGAAAGATAAAATTAAATAGTAGATTTCCGTGCTGTGACAAAAAGGACCACAAAAACCAATTTTTGTCCTTGAAACTATATTACTCATATTTTTATTGTATCCAAGAAGGTATTAGATAGCTTTGACGATTAAATTAAACTAGTAGTCGCCCGTTGGTCGAAATTTGACCATGACAAATTTTAATATCTTGATAAGAACGCTATCTTCTTTTCTCAAGACCAACTACTTCGTTTCCAAACTTTTTATTTCGCCATCTGTGACCTTTTATCGTTATCATCAATATATTTGTTTGTGTGTGTCAAATGCATGGCAGTGTGGGTAATGTTTTATTTATGATTTGAAATGTATTATGAATGATTTAATATACTTTATAAGCATTATCATCGAAAAATATTAGCGTGCTGCACTTCTTCTACACATAAATTATAAGTGTGCCAAATTTTAAGCATCTGCGCAATTTTCGTAAAGGTCCAAAGGGTCCAAAGTTTTGACATCACGAATTAATATTCAGATAAATGTAAAATCACAAAGTAATTTTATATACTCGGAAAGTATTCAATACAAATTGTAGCTCCTAACGTTTTTTTATCTAAATAATGAAGTAGACGGTCAATGACATTTTTATATCCCACTTCGGGTTCACAAAGATCATAGTCAAGAAATTTTGCATACAAACAACCTTTACAGATTGAGAGGTTTATATTCATTGCTATGGATCACTTAAAAATTCAGTTTCTTTCTGAATTAACAAAATTAAAAGTGAAAATTCATAAAATAATGACACAGCGGTTTGTGTTGTGAAAGTAATTTTTAAATTCATCTCAATTTCTATAAAGTTAAGCTGTTTGTTTTTTGAACACAATAATTTTTAAAAAAGTATCTTCACGCCCATATGAATGAATTTGGCAGAGGCACAAACAAAGTAACCACATTGCCTGGGGTTGGATATGTGCCCGGTTGGCTATAGGCTTGCTACCTATCACATTGTGGGAGTTAGTGTCTTAGGCAAGTGCGTACCCTGGTTGTCTGCCTAGCTCTTCAAGGATATGGGCGCGAAAATGCTTTTTTATTATAATTTTTGATAATGGTTTAAAAATAAGTGACGTCTCTGATTACGGCCTAATTTTTGTAACTTGCTGTCTTTTTCAAGATAATGTCAGGAGTTGTTTTATCTCTGTACTTCTTTTTTAATGCTTCTATCTTAGCGCTTTTTTCAAAAAATGCAAACAATAAAAGTAAACTATCAAATTCAGTTTAATTGTTTTGGGTATCAAAGTGCAAGTATACCTATACATAGTTATTTATAGGTATATGTATTATATATATACCTATATACCTATTATATATTATATGTATATCATAGTATATATAGGTATTAAAAAGCTGAATACACAATAAAAGTGTAACAACCACCGCCCTTCCTATTCCTAATGCCATAATGTTCAATGCTTGCCGTTGACGTGTTCCGGTTCAGAGAGTAAGGTATACGGTAAACTTACTTTTGCTCGAGGCCTAACATCCCGGCCTCAGGTTGGCAACGCACCATTAACACCTTTGGTGTCTCTAAGCGGGTAGAATTTCTTACCATCAGGAAATCCGTCTGCTTGTTTGCCTTCCAATATCATAAAAAAATATTTTTTGGAACTCCGACTAAAGTATTGTCAGATATTACATTAACTTCTCTCAATATTGAACATTTATAAAAATGTTAAACATAGAATTAATTACATTTAAACAAAGTCTACGTTTTTTTGTGAATAAAGATACATGGTAACAAATCGAGAGAATTTTGTTTTGATAATAAGGCTACTTTTTTTCGAAATAAGGCAAACAAGAAAACCAAATTTAATTATGGTAGAAACATTACTTACAGACAGAAAATATGTTATCAACGCATTGCCAACATGAACTGAAAATTACAAATAGTTTTTTCTCGCTCATGCAAGTTTACTTGTCCCTATCCTTACACACCAAAACATGATAAAAAAGAAAATTGAAGTTACAAAGGTTACAAAGTAATCATACCAAGCTAGTTGATATAGTCTGTACCATATTGTCTGGCTGGCACAAGACCCAATCGCCTGATATTGGTATGATACCAGTATCAGGCGATGGGGTCATTACTTACCTGCGCCATTACAGCAAATTTTCATCATCATCAGCATCATGGTGTGTCCATTACTACCTTTGGTGTCTCTAGGCAGTGGGAATTTCTTACCATCAAAACAGAAACAAAAACTGCCGCCATAGCGTCCAATGCTTGCCGTTGAAGTGTTCCGGTTAGAAGGGTAGGATAGACGTTAAACTTAATTTTGCTTGAGGCCTAACATCCCAGCCTCAGGTTGGCAACGCACCATTACCAACTTTGTCACGCCCATATCCCAAAAGTCAGGTAGAGGCACAACCAGGGCACGGACGACTAGCCCAAGACACTAAGTCCCGCAATAACTTTTGTATCTTGCTGTCTTTTTTTACAAGAACGTCAGGTGTGGTTTTATTTCTGTACTTCTTTTTTAATGCTTCTATCTTAGTGCTTTTTTCGAAAATTACAAATAATAAATTGAACTATGATCGCCTCTTTGGTCGAGTGGCTAGCGTACACGCCTAACTACACCGACCAACCGCGAGGCTAGGCTTCGATTGCTGATGTTTATTAAAGGTATATATTTAAGTAGGTATTTATATTTAGAATCGTTAAATAACACCCACAACACAATCATGTGATTTGCTTACTTTGGGGTTAGGTTTAATTCGTGTAACTTGTCCAGGGATATTTATTTATTAATTAAAACTATCAAATTCAGATTTGATTGTTTTGGATAACAAAGATAGTATATTTGCGGTATTAAAAAACCGAATGCACAATAAAAAGTTGATATTATATGCAACATATTAGTGCGATTAAAAGATTAAAAGCATTTAATAAAAGTTAGTAGATATACCGTCGATCGACGGCCCATCAATCAGTTAAAATGCAGGTTAACCTTTTTTCAAAGCGGCAGAACTCTTGAAAGTTCACACGCCAATTCAGAAACACCGTTGTTTATGATTAACAAAAACACAGCACCAACACGCTCAACGGGAACGGGATGAAAGAATGGAAGTGTCAATATTCATTCACTATAGAGCTTCCACAAAACCTCCTTTTGTTGGACTTGCCACTTTATGGAACTTTTAAATTAAATCTGGGTATTTTCGGTTTTGAATTGCACGGGGTTGCACTTAAAAGGAAATAAAAATTAAAAACTACTACTTAAATAATTATTCTGAACACTTTTTAACAACTAGTATTTTCGACGGGTTTGCTTGAATAAAAAACTTGATTGCAATTGCAAACAGAGCCGGATTAAACCTGTATGGGCCTGTAGGCAATACGATTTTCGGGTCACTTTTCTTTATCTATCAATCGCAAAACTTGTTTTGCAAATGTTTGCAAATGTGTTTCGAAAGTTTCGAAATAATTACGCTGCATATTGTTATCACGCTACCGAAGCTTACAGAACGCACCTAACAAATCGGGAATTCCCCCGACTTGAATGAGGTGCAGTTGCGTTCCGAAGGATTATATTAATTCTAATATCAGATATTAGATGGTTTTGTATGTATAAAGTGTTACATGCCTTGAAAAAGAAGAAATTGTATAATTGGTTATCATTTTCGATCCATAAAACTTTTTTGCAGACTGCAGTGGGCCCCTTTCAATCCTGGGCCCCTACTTTGCCTTCAGATTAATCCGGCTCTGTCTGTAAAAGTTGTCTACTACCAACAGCATTTTTTCAAAGCGTTATCACTAGCTGTAACTTGCAGTTTTGCACATGCGTTAAAGTGACTTTTCTTGGTTAGTGATAAAACGAAATTTTTTTACGGAGTAAAGTTTAGCTTAATGTTGGCCCGGGCTATATGATACAACTACACTAAATTTCATCTAATCTATCAAATAGTTTTTGCGAAAAATTGACCAGACAAACAAACAAAAAAACAATGACAAGTCCTATATTCCATCACAATCATTAATTTAAAAGAAATATACAAAATTAGTATACATAACATGCTCATGTATATAAGCAAATTATGCCATTTTTCCAAAAAATCTTTTGAAAAAAGCATTTGAAATAGGTTTATGGGGGGTTATTTTTTTGTTAATTTTAAGTTAAAAGCAATAACTATCATTAATATAATATAAGCAATTATCTTAACGTCAAGTCCCTTATAAACTGGGCAGGAAGTATTGCTTTTCTGTTATGAAAGGAAACTTGCTATAGTATATATATATATATATATATATAGTATAATATAAATATACATATATTTTGGATAGAATTTTGTATCTGACAAAAGCTCTTAAACAACTTACAATTTAAACTTTCCTACTACTTGTATTCCTTCTTTTTGTACACTAAGCTAACTGACGCGACAAATACTCTGCCAAATATGTCACCTAATGACATGAAATATTATGTATATCTAGGTGTATAACCTACAATACATATAAAAAAAATCACAAATATCGGTTGAAACGTTTTAGAAAAACATTAACACAAAAACATTGTATTTTATGTTTTCCATTTTAATAATTTAATTAACTGGTATCGCTTTTAAAGTAACATCAGGGCTAATTTAATAAATTAACAAAATAATTAATTATGTGATAGATAGGTACGTAAAACAGTACGTGTGTTTAAAGGGTTTCTTTATTTAAAAATATGTACTGTGATATGACATTGTGGTATGAAATGTGTATACATCTGTATATCTAGCCTTATATCAAGAAGTTATGGTAGAAGCAGTCGTACGTGAAGAAGCTTATATAATAAGGTGATATTCTTCCTGAAACTAGTTTAATTTTAAGTTTTCTTTAGTTACAAATGACCTTTCACGAAGTGAGTCAGCTGTTTTGAAACAGATTGATCAAGGTGTCAGTTTGTTTGGGAACTGTGCTATATCTCAAATTGTTGACTACATCTCGTCTGAAACGATTTCCGTTATAGTTTCCGTTAAGATTTCCATTTTTTTAGATTTCTCTAATGGCATAAAAAATTAAAGGGAATTAGACACATAACTATGAATGCGTCGATTTTGAAAAAAAAAAAACTAACATTAATGAATAATCGTTAAATGAAAATCCCCTGACAAAACCTATATATAACGTCAGCTTTCAAACAAAAAACTATTTGAAATCCATCTATCCATTCAAATTAATGAATGATGAAAAAATGTATCACCGCCTTTTTCCTTCGTTGGTTATTGATTAACGGACATCTGCAACGCCAAGAGTATCACAAATGCGTTGCCGATTGCTATGGAATGAGTACGCTCTTTTCTTGAAGGATACTGTCATATTCGTTGTATATACTCTCGGTAACCGATTTCACAAAGGTATTTACGCGGTAGAAAATCGCACAGTTGCAGATTGTAACGCAATCAAGATGATGGGCATGATACCTTAAAATCTGATGTGATGTACGAAGGTGAATCTCAGCGGCAGAAATCAAACCAAAAAACTTCTCAGAGCATTCCCCACGACACCTGTGAGAACCCTGGACATATCCCTGGACATATTACACAAATTGAATCAACCCCAAAGTAAGCAAATTACATGCTTGTATTATGGGTGTTAGTCAACGGTCATACTAATACATAGAAATACTTAAATAGATACCAGAATAAATTTAATAAACACTCAGACCCGGAAATGCAGACATCTAAATGTTCATCACACAAATGTCTGCCCCCGTCGGGAATCGAACCCGAACCCCGCGGTTGGTTGATGTAGTCAGGCGTGTAGTCGCTAGCCACTCGACCAACGAGGCGGCCGGTGTGAGAACCACTTATAAGGTAGGTATATGTTCCGTCCATTCCACTTCTTTCCGCAACTGAACTTTATGAAATTGATTTATTACTGAAAGGTTATATCGTGATGTGCGGCTTGTGTCTTTCGTCTTAGTTATAATCTGTTTTTTTTTGTGGTCGTAGCATTTAATATTGCATCCCGCTACAAGCAATATAGTTCTCTTGCCGATTTAGTTGATTTTAGTAAAAGCTAGTTAAAACTATTTGTGACTAAAAATAACTAAAATCATCTAGCGTCAATTTTGTTACTCACAACGCCCGTAACTATGGAAACAATAGAGTTATCCGTCTTACCTATTTCTACCAACATGTAGTAGTAGCAGTGCTTGCCTCTATCGTGCTTGCCTTAAATTTAAGGGTTCCGATTCTTACCACACAGCAACGGAGCCCAAAAGCAATATACATTCTCAACACATTCTCATTCTTATATATATAATCTTACATATCTGTTCAAATTCAAGCCCCATCAGCATAGAAGTATCGAATGTCATAAAGTGTCGAGTTTTTACGATGAAAATTTTAACATCGAAACACTAGTGCTGTAAAGTTACGAACTAGTCTCTTTATGAGGGATCTGTTGTAATAAAGTGATTGCTGAATTTATAGTAGGGGAGCCAAGGATACTAATTTTGTAATCATTACAGCGTCATGGGGATCTATTGGATTTTATCGATTTGTTGGTTGAAATCAATAATGAAGGTATGTATATATTTTTAGCTCTGTGGGAGTTTATGAAAGTTTTAAGAACAAGTACAATAATTACTAGATAACATGCAAGCACATATAAAAAATATGGTTAGATTTTTTATAGTATTTATTATAAGGCAAACAAGCAGACGTATTTCCTGATAGTAAAATAGTAAGACAATAACAAAGCCTAGAAACACCACAGGTGGAAAAAGTGCGTTGCTACCCTAACGCCGGTAGGTTCGGCTTCTAGGAAAAGTAAGTATACCGCCTGCCTCATTGTCTTAACCAGAACACGCAAACAGCAAGCACTATCGTTACTGCAGTAGGTTAAGGCAGTAGTATCGATTCGATGATCGATTCAATACGAGTCGCTGCGAAACTCGACCACGTAGTCAGATGTCACGATGTTAGTAAAGGTAAGTCTATGTGTGCCTTTTACGAGCTGCCTGATAGAAAGGCATGATAGTCTATTGGTCCTGGTCTATTATGTACCAACTCGGGGGACCCTTCAGAGTAACCGTTATTATTAGGTTATTATTATTAATTACCCAACAGATGCAACTCTGTAGAGATTTTACACAATTTAATAGAACTTTAGAGATATGTTACTGGGGTTACATATTTAGTCTGTAGTAACTGTAATCTAAAAAAACTGTGAAAATCTTCTCTTGGGCTCCCCTTCTATGTATTAATTATTGTTACTGTGAAATACCTGTCAAAACAATATCGCGTCAAGTGTCATATTGAAAATTTAAGAGTACTTTGAAGACTTGACGTAAAATATTTTAACTGATTACATTTTTTTTAACTATAATAATTACTTTTGGTATACACCATAGGAGCTTTATATTTGATTGATACTAGCTGATCCGGCAAATGTAGTCCTTTCTTAACTAACCTCCTGAAAATAACTAGCAAAACAAACAAAAAAGCAATTAACAGAATTAAGAAACCAGTCTACGCAACTTCCAAGGAGTAAAAAGAGTAGAGACTTATTTTCTATATAATAATAATAATAATCGTCGGCCCATCAAATTAATGATTTCAACCTACTTCAAAAATGAAGGTGGTGTTCAATTCGACTCTATGTTTTTTTTTAATTTTTTTGTAAGGTGATTACTCCGTCAATAGCCAAATAATTTTGATGGTTCTTTTTGCGAAAGATAGGTCGTGATTCCTAGGTAGTCCAATATAAATTTTATCATTATATTATGACAAGTAGTTTTTACAAAAAGAAAATTTGTTTTTTTCCGATTTTCCAATAAAATAATGTTGCTCGGGATTGGATATGTGCCCGGTTTTCGAGAGGCTTGCCACCTATCTCATTGTGGGACATTGTGTCTTCGGCTAGTCATGGGTGCCATGGCTGTGCTTCTGCCTATCTCTTCGGGAATATGGGCGTAAAGAACTTTTCAGTTCATTAAATTAATATATTGAAAACTAACAGCGAACTTCGTTTGCTTGGCACTGGATACTCTCTAGTTTCCAACGTGGGACTTGCGTGAAGATTTATATATATGTATATATTTAAGATGACCAGTTCTCTTCATTTCGAATTTCAAGTTATTTGGTCACTTCACGTAGAGAGTTGTGTCTGCAGTTTCTAAACTGCAAAACTTATGGCACTGACCACTGAGTTTTTTTTCGTCGGATCTTCTCAGAATGTTTTATGTTTATAAAAGATCTATATAAGTGTGTCAGTGACTGAAAAAACTTACAACGTTAATAAAGCTATTTGAAGTAAAAACTTCTTTACCGGCCTTGCGCATTTTTTGGAATGGGTAAAAACTTCTAAGCTTGCGTCAGGACACATGACCTGGTCGAAAATTCGTAAGACGGCGCAGGGCGTTTCCGCGAATGATCGAGTTATCATGTTTGTGTACGATAGCACAATAAATGAATATTGTATTCTACCACATAAAATAATCATTATTTGACAAGTAGTTTGTCTATCAGCTATATAATGCTTAATTTTAAACTTCTAGTAGAATGTTATTAATTTGTGTGGGACCATTTCAAAATAATTTACTATATTTTTTCGAAAGAAACAAAAAACAATTGATTGGAGTCGGTCAGAATAGTAAAAAACTTGTCTTTTATGTATCACTTAAAGCTTATTATTGTTTAAATAAATTACTGTCTTTTCTTTTTATTTATCACTAGGGCTAAAACTTTATACGATAGAAAATATAGGACGTTCTTAATTTTTTTTTTAGATTTTGTTAACTAAAATCTATAATTTTCATTTCTGTCAATACAAACATATAATTATCATTTTCTAAGTTTATTTATATTGTTAATTATATTTCTAAGTTTTGATATATCTCAACATGCGAGCACAAATATTGAAATTTTTTTTTCAAAAATCAGGCTGACGCAGTCGAAAGCAATACGCTAAAACATGAAAATAAATTTATTAAGTAGAAGGTTAAAAAAAGGTGAACCTTACAAAAATAAATTGATTACCAAACCGATTTTAAAATCGTCTTTGTATGTTTTTAGTCAACGTTTCGTATTCAAGTATACAACTGACGGGATTTCCTTAATGAATATTACGCAAGGCGGTATTATCAAGCCTTAAGTCTTTTTAACTTCATCAAAAGAACGCTCCAAATTTAATCAGGCTTTTCCTACCAGGTTTTGGAGATAACTGTTCTTTAATCAACCTTGATTGCTTAGTGGAACCGGAATGATCTGGTTATCTTTTGTGCGTATTAGAAATATTAATAATTTGACCTAGACGAAGGTTTGTTATCTTTGAGAAATTGTGAAACTGCGAAATGGAGAAATTGTTACGAGTACATTCGACCTAGACGAAAGTTTTTTATTTTTGAGAAATTGTGAAACTGCGAAATTGATAAATTCTAAAATTCGATCTAGACGAAGGATTGTTATTTTTGAGAAATTGTGAAACTGCGAGATTGAGAAATTCTTAAATTCGATCTAGACGAAGGTTTGTTATTTTTGAGAAATTGTGAAACTGCGAAATTGATTAATTCTAAAATTCGATCTAGATGAAGGATTGTTATTTTTGAGAAATTGTGAAACTGCGAGACTGAGAAATTCTTAAATTCGATCTAGGCGAAGGTTTGTTATTTTTGAGAAATTGTGAAACTGCAAAATTGAGAAATTCTGAAATTCGATCTTGAAGAAGGTTTGCTATTTTTGAGAAATTGTGAAACTGCAAAATTGATAAATTCTAAAATTCGATCTAGACGAAGGATTGTTATTTTTAAGAAATTGTGAAACTGCGAGTTTGAGAAATTCTTAAATTCGATATAGACGAAGGTTTGCTATTTTTTAAAAAAATTGTGAAACTATGAAATTGATAAATTCTAAAATTCAATCTAGACGAAGGATTGTTATTTTTGAGAAATTGTGAAACTGCGAGTTTGAGAAATTCCTAAATTCGATCTAGACGAAGGTTTGCTATTTTTTAAAAATAGTGACACTGTGAAATTGATATAATGTTTATATTGATTATTCGTATTCAAAAAAGGAAAGTCACTCTTCTGCGGATTTGTTATAAGTAAATACAGATTAAATAAAAAAAAAAATAAAGTTCCGGTAATTTTGAACCTGTTTATCAATGATATGATTTCTTATCTACTATTTACTATCATACTACAAATGTAAAGAACCTATTTGTAAATAACTAAAGACCTTCCAAAGTTTTTTTGTAAAAATATTTTTATTTTGGCCGTTAGTATGCTATTAAAAGCTTTTCCTGACTCTAAATCCACGGACGTATCCTCATGCAGTCAACGGTAACTAACATCGTTTGGATTATAATATTGTTTGATACACAAAACATAACTGTGCTACCCTGCACTAACGTAACGAATACGCATTCTCGTCTGAAACACTATACTAACAAATTCTAGCAAGTAATTGCCTAAAATTTCTTAACTCCTACACAACTGTTTCACGATTTTCTTATCAAGAAATTATATAAAACATATTTTTTAAGTTATTTTTTTGTTATTTATTGTGCAACTAGCTGGTTTGGTGAAATGTCATATTGAAAGTTTTTTAAGTTGCTTTTTTTTTCTTTTTTTTTTGTTTCGTTGTGTTATGTTATTCATGCGGTCATATACGTATAACATATAAGCACGTACCTACCGGGCCGCTAGTAGCTTATAAAGTTAAAACGAAACTTCACTAGAACCACTGTAATAATTCATATTCATAACAGATATAACGCGGTGAAATAACCAATGAGGTATTTATTAAGTCAATACCGAATACAGTGTTTACAAATTTAACGTTATATTCAGTATTTACTGAATAAACACGAGAGCCACATATTACTAGGAATTAAAACCTTTGACAGAGCATTATGAAAAATAAACTTACATTAAGTATATTCCTTGTATAAGTAATGAACAAGCTTTATGAAAAGGATATCATGAAATTAATTAATATCTCGGACAAATCACTCAAAGGGTGTGGACCAAATCCGCCCTGAGAAAACAAGAATAAAATTTATAAACTAATTAATAAAATGCTGTCTAATGAATTTCTTATTCTCAGTCTCTAGCTGATATTAGTAATTTAAATACATTTAATTTATGGTGGAAGTCCAAATTAGTGGTGTCAAGAGACTCCGAAACCGGTGTTTTTATATGAATGAATGAATGAATATGTTTTATTAAAATTAAGTAGACATTATATGAATTATTTGAATGTCAAAATTCTTAAATCTAAAAATAAGAATAATACCTATGTACAATTTAGCCATTTATAATTTATAAACTTTCAAAATAAGCAATAAAAAATTATATCGAAATTAAACTGTTATAAATTATTTCCAAATATTACAAAATTAATGAAGAAAAGAAAATTAATCAAAAAATTATTATGTAAAATGTCAAAACAATTACACCAAAGTCGAATAAATAGCTATTATATAAAATGTCAAAACAATAACATCAAAGTCGAAAAAACAGCATTAAAAATTTCATATTCTCCATATGTCATCATACAAAATGGTAATGAACGTAAAGGCAGCTAGGCAACATCTACACAACTAAATCTATCTATCTACACAACAATAATTTGATATTTGGCACTCAATACTGCCAGCCTATTCTGTTAGGGACGTAATAAGTAAATTACACAAAATAACCTAATCTCAAAGTAAACTAATTATATGCTTGTCGGAAATGGCTTGGATTTAATTCCCTATTTGCATTGACTGATATTATATACAAGTATTATAATCTCAATCGTTATATACAGTAGTATATCTTCGTGACGTCCCAGGTTCGATTCCTGGGTCGGGCAACATTAAATGTGTTTTTTTAACATTTTCTAAACAATTTTTTTCGGTATTGGACATTATGCGCCCGGTTGGCGATAGGCTTAAGTGTCTTCGGCTAGTCGTGGGTGCCCTGGTTGTGCCTCAGCCTACCTCTTCGGGCGTAAAGATACTCTATTATCTAATAAATAGTAGGAGACAGGGTCGTCACATACATATGTAGAAAAACTATCTTGCAAATATACAAAAGAAGTGAACACCACATTGAAGGAGTTACATTATGTCAAAATTTGACTCTATATCAAATTAGTATTAGTGGAAGTAAAGAATCGCATCACATACAATTTTTTATGATACCGGAAGGCAAACAAGCAGACAAATTTTCTGATAGTAAGAAATTAACGCCGCCTTATCCTCCGGATTAGAGTAAGTCACTGGCAAGCGCTAACGTTATGGCGGCAGGAATAGGTAACCCGCCTACCAATTCGGGCGAGTCGCTGCTAAACTCTATCTAGTCAGATGTCACGATGTTAGTGACGGTAAGCCTAAGCTCGCCTCTTACGACCTGCTTGGCACAGGAAGGCCTGTTCTGTAAAGGAGCCCGGGCAACACGGACCAACAAACAACAACGAATATGAACTTCTAAAAAAGACCGACCTCGCCCTTTTGGTCGAGTGGCTAGCGCAGGTATTTATGTCTGCATTTCCAGGATACCGGGATTCCGGGATTCCGGGGAATACAGAGAGTATTTATTAAATTTATTCTGGTATCTATTTAAGTATTTCTATGTACTAGTGATAAGGTATTTAGATCTCATTGAAATAGATTATTCAGTGATAAAACGGCACATCCCTAAAATATCTGCGGATATGAAAGATATCAGAAAGGTAGATAATTTACTTCAAAAAGGATCTCACGTTTTGATTGAAGGAGCGACCCGTATTTATACTCATATTTGTATACAGGCAAGTTGATATTTTTTTTGATACTCTTTTGATACAGTTCCTTAGAGACACCACAGATGTTATTGTTATTGTCAACCGGGATCTTAGACCACGTATGGATTTAAATATTTGCACACCACAATATACATATATATAATATGTAGTAGAATATGTTGTGTTCTTAAATATCTTTGTAACAACTTTTTAACACACAATATATTCCACAAATAAATAATTTTCATTTAATTTCATTTAGATTTTCTCTCTTAATTGAAAATTTAATGCAAAATACACATTACATCACTTCTTTAGTTTTCATTGTTTTTTTTTAGTCGTGCTAACTGTCAAAATAGTCATTTCAAAACATAGAAAACAAACAAAGAAAAACATTAATCCTTGCATATTAAAAAGACTAAAACTAAATCGATACGTGTACGAAATATTTTTTGATATTTTTAAATTAAGTAACACTCCTACTATTTAGGAGTTTTAGTTTTAGACCAGCGATGCTGTTATTAGCGAAATCGTTCGGCTATTTATAAAATAATAAATTACAGTACTTTACAGAAACAGTACAATAAATTCAGTACTTTGCTTCTACATTTAAAAGTACGAATATTTGAGAAGTTCTAGCAAGCACCAACGAAAAATATCAATTTACTTCTAAATAATTATTGCAATAAACAAAACCCTTTTGAAATGTCCGTTTTTTGTTTACTTGTCTGTACAGTTTTCGTTCAAAACTGCTAAACGGAAAAAAAACTTTAAAACGTGTTGAAACCTTTTGCTGTGGGAAACCTACCTTACCCCATGAAAAGTCACTTCCACGTGTGTACGGAGTTGCGAGCAATAGCTATAGCTAGTATTTTTGATAAACGCCTCTGTGGTCTAGCGGTCCTACGTCGGACTCAACTTACTGAGGTTCCAGGTTCGTTTAACAGGTCGGGCAGCGAAAAAATTAGAAAATGTGTATTTTTAATTTTCTAATAAAATATGAAATACGTAATCTCGGGCAACGTCCAGGATTAAATATGTGCTCGGTTGGCAACAGGCTTGCCATCTATCATTTTATAGGACCTCTGCATACCTTCTCGGGGATATGGGCGTGAAGATACTGTATTTATTTAGTGCCCAATAAAGAGTTATTCTAATCTATTCACACTTTCTTACCATTACTGAACTTTGCAATCTCTACGTATTATAAAACAAAGTCGCTTCCTTTGGAATCTTCGAAGATATGAGCGTGAAGAATATACTCTTTATTAATATAAATAATAGAATAAAATAAAATAGAATAACAATAAAAAATAATACATAATGTACTTAAAGAATACAGTTTTAAAATAATTATAAATGAGAAAAAGCTTTGCACTTAGAAAATAAAGCTCTAAAAGTCTTATTGAATCTCATCGTAACTGTAAGAACAGGAAATTGCGAAACCAATTGAGAAGTTATCAGATTGGAGTAAACTATTTTGTAGATACTTTCTGAACTTTGTTAGACAGATACTTTGAGTTAAATTTCAAAGTGACTGATACTCCTTGGATGGCTCGCACTCAAGACTCAACTTACTCCATTGCATAAAGTTTCATGTCAATATTGGCTGTTCGCATGACTGTCTTGGGAAATATCGTTTGAAACATTCACCAACTACGTGAGATACAATATTTCACAGCTATTAGGTTTGTATTATCTGTTATTGCTTATTATTTTATACACACCGCATATCTGACTAATAGGGGAGCCCAAGAGGAGATTTTTGAGGTCACTCACGCGAGCGTCAGATTACAATTTTGGAGATACCTGGTATAACGGTTAAAGAATCACCTAACACCTCTACTATTAATCAAATCTCTAGATAGATACAAGCCTTTCTCATTATTGGAAAGGAGTTTAAAAGGAATTTCGCAGTATCTGAATTACGTCAGATCAAGGTAAAGAAGACAGGAACATGCGTCACGGGTAACACCAAATTATGTTTCAAATATTTTCATAGAGGCGCGCGCATACGTAAGTTTGTCTAGATTTTTCTGGCTTAAAAATATACTAATACAAATAAGATGTTAAAAAGAAGATAAGAAGTTTAAATTAAGTATAAAGTACGGGAGAAATAACGTCAGAAAATTAAAAAAAAACAAGTCATATATTATGTCCATTTCCATTACGGCGCCCTATCTAATCGGAGACACATTAGGCACGTACTCTATTATTAGGAGCTTGCTTACGACAAAGTGTAGTTATTGTTCATCTATTGTTAAACGCACTGATAAAAAGAAAAACATCACACGAACGTTTGTATTCTCAACCATCTTATCAATAAAGTCCAGTAGGTCTCCATGTCACTCGAGTGATTGCACATCACACATCTTGGCTTCCCCTTCCACAATACTTCATCCTACCAATCCAATGATATGTATTTATAAATAAATCGAAAATTCAAATTCAAATTAAAAATATATCTCAAACCTCAAAGATTGTAATGACGCGTCTATATAATTCTAAAAAATACCACCGTATCGGAACGCAGCCACTCACTGAGAAGATCCGGCAAAAGAAACTCAGCGGGCTTGTCTTTTTTCTTATAAATATAATTTACGTAAGTACATTACATATATAATTAATTTATAGAGATCGGTATGAGGAGCAATTAATCCCAAGGGTTTCTAAATATTCTAAAATCTTATAATAGCCCTTACCATACAACTTAAATTTATAATACTTTTTTAAATTTATTAAACGGTAAGTATTTGATATGGTGAAAGTTACTATATATCAAGGTTTGCTCCTCAACACAAAAATCATAAAACATCACAATACATACATAAAAATTAATAGAATGTTTTTTTACTACGACCGGGGTGTTAGGCCAATTGTGGAAATCAGACGGCTACTCTACCCTCCGGTAAGGATGCATACCTTGTTATTAATGATCATTTTATCCTACTCTTATGTCTAATGAAGCAGAGAAGCAGATGGTCTGTTCTACTCAGCAGACCGAGACTAAGACAGGGCACATGCAGGCATAATACAAGGAGCTCAAATTATAATACCGAGCAATACCTAAATTTGTGTAAGTGGTTTACTGAATTACGATATATAACATAATACGAATATCGAAAAAGTAATAATAAAATCATGACTTAGTAATGAAATAGGAGTTTATTTTTTAAAATTGTATTGTACTTAAGCTACTTCAATTAACTTTAAAGTTCCTGTTTTAAATAAATAAATAATAGGTAGGTACATAATTATTACGTAACTTGGCTACGTCACGGTAAAGTTTATAGACAACTTTAGTGTAGCTACATTTCTGCGTAGCTTATGTGCTACGCCTATGTTGCTACAGAATGTTGCGCTACGTGTAGCTAGTGACTGTCTGTTAAGATTATGTGTAACTTACAAATATATAAAGCCAGCTCTACACTCTCTGCAAAACTACACAGAAGTTGCTGTGTACGAAATTGTACAGGAAGATTCATCCGTATTGTCTTGTGTGTCTTAGAATGGATGCCATTCAGTAGTTAGATCAAAGGGTCCTTTAATAGTTCTTTGCTTTTGTATCTTCATCCAAATTAGACTAATATTAAAAAAAAACTTTATAATTAAGAAAAAAGTTATGGATACTCACCAACACTTGAAAGATCATTTTTTTTATAAGAAGAAATGATTCAATAAACTTAAAAAAAATATATTAGAGTTATCGTTTTACATGAATAATACATGCTTTTTAATTTAAAGTTACTATACAAATTATATATCAAAAAAGCTATTCTGGTTTTGTTTTGTTTTCTGTTATAAAAAAAAACTTTTGGTATCATAGAAAAGACCTTTGGATATTAATCCTAAATACAGATTTCCTGACTGTGAGAAAATCACGTCGCGTAAAGACACCAAAATTGAAAATGATGTTTGCCAAAAACACCAGTTTTGGAATATTTGTTAATGGGAACCAGGACCATCATTTAAGTCATCACATTTAATTTTAGTTATCGTTAAAAAATGGATTTTATTTACCAGTCACAAAAACAAAATATGTTTAAAAATTACTTACGTATTTATGAATATTTGTAAGTCCTCGGATGGTAATTTTTTAAATCATAAATTGAGATGTATGTTTCAAGTTGTATCAAACTGCATACGATGTGCAAATTTGATGAAAATCAGTTAAATAGTTTAGGAATCTATCGCGGACAAACAACGTGACATGTAATTTACAAATACTGAGATTACTTAATTTTAAAAGAAGTTATGTTTTTTCCGCACTCTATTTAACTTATAATTAAATCATAAATATAAATAAATAAATGGTAGAGAATGGTATGCAGCAAGTTCAATTTACACACACTATTGTGCATAAATTTCAAATAAACGGATAACTCAGTTCGAAGGAATGTTTATATTATGATTTCTGTAAATATGAAATTTCAGAAATACTAAATTGAATTCATCAAACAATAGAAGGTAAATCAACAATGTAAAACAAAGTCAAATTGGATTCTCAAATTCTAGGAAATAATAAGAGTCTAAATACCTTTAGTTAGTAAAATTAAGCTAGCTCTATGTAGAATGTAGTCCTAGCACGAACAGTATCGAGAAACGAAATGTACGGTATCGCAAGTAGGTCGATCGTATAAAAGTCTTTATAAATATAAGATTATGTCCTCGTATCTGTTACCTAGCGTATTTATGATTAGAGGCAATATTAAACAATTACGTATTATAGTTTCAAGTAGGAAAAGCTAACACTTTCATTATGTTTTATCAAAAAAAAATACATTATTTAATCGCAATTAAGCTGTTAAAACCAACTAGATTTTCATTACCCAGTAACGATATTATTTCTCCTTTTCCGAAAGGTAGGCCATAATTTGATACCATAAAACAACCAATCAAACAAAAAAAAAGTAAGAAAAAAAAACTATCTTCACGCCCATATCCCCGAAGAGATAGGCAGAGGCACAACCAGGGCACCCACGACTAGCCGAAGACACTAAGTCCCACAATGTGATAGGTGGCAAGCCTATCGCCAACCGGGCACATTTTCAATATCGACCAACATTTTTTTATTAGGAAATTGGAAAAATCCAATTTCCATTTTTGTTGGCCGACCCGGGATTCGAACCCGGGACGTCATGCAGTCAAGTCCAACACCCGGACCGCTATACCACAGAACAAACAAAAAACTAATAAAATCAGTTCGTCATACCACGAGCATTTGTTCCAAACCTACAAAAATTCAGAAATAGACGAGTATCTTCACGCCCATATCCCCGAAGAGGTAGGCAGAGGCACAACTAGGGCACCCACGACTAGCCGAAGATACTAAGTCCCATAATGGGATAGGTGGCAAGCCTATCGCCAACCGGGCACGTTTCCAATCCCGACCAACATTTTTTTTTATTAGAAAATTGGAAAAATCCAATTTTCTTTTTGTTGGCCGACCCGGGATTCGAACCCGAGACCTCATGCAGTCAAGTCCACACCCGGACCGCTCGACCACAGAGGCGACAATCAGAAATAGACGAATTGAGAAATTCTTTTTTTGGCGTCGATTTAAAGGAATGAATTTCCTATTTTGAATTAGTCTAGTAGTTCCAAAAATGTTATAAGTGGTGGAGATGGTTTCACCAGGTATGCTTGTTTACTAATTTATGTAAAATAAGCCTTTATTTTTCTAATTCCGCTTTCTAATTCCCACTGCCCACCACCGCGACCAGACCACAAATAGAGTCCGAATTCAGGAATTAATATCAATTAAATTAATATACGTATCAATTTAATTAAATTTCTACATTCTTCCAAAACGGTTTGACTGATTTGTACATATATTTTGTATTTAAGTCCGGGCCCCTTTGCACAATAGACCATCTATCTGTCTTCCTGCCAGACAGCTCGTAAAAGGCAAGCATAGGTTAACCCTCACTAACACCATGATATCTTACTAGGTGGTAGACTTTCGCAGCAACTCGCCGGGATTGGTACCACCGCCTTAAATATTCCTGCCAACGTGCAACTCCATAACGTGTTCCGATTGGAGGGCAAGGTAGCCGGTAAACTTTCTTTTGCTCGAGGCCTAACATCCCGGCCTCATTATTACCATTTACGATGTCTCTAGGTGGTGGGAATTTCTCGCCATCAGGAAATCCGTCTGCTTGTTTGCCTTCCTATTATATAAAAATAATATTAATAAAAGTATGCTCTCTCTCTCTCTGTCGCCTCTGTGGTATAATGG
>NJDD01006127.1:97818-110450 GCA_002245505.1 Calephelis nemesis | reverse complement strand
ATCTAAATGTTCATCACACAAATGCCTGCCCCCGTCGGGAATCGAACCCGAGCCTCGCGATTCGTCGATGCAGTTAGGCGAGTACGCTAGCCACTCGACCAACGAGTCCCGATGAGTTCCGATGAAAACCATAATAATGGTGTTTGATAGAGACGTAGCCAGAACAGATATTAGAATTTTGGTTGATGATGTAGTGCTGGAACAAGTGAATGAAATTGTTTATCTTGGTTGTGCTTTTAGCAGGGAGGAAAGGTACATCGCGGATATAGAGAGAAGAGTGTGTGCAGGGAATAAGCTATTCCAAAAAAGTGCTCGCTATTATACTGTTCCTTATCAGAAGGGAGTCGGTAGATTTGTAGACCTATTATAAACGCCTATTAGTTTGATGCCAAAAGGAAAAAAATCTTTGTACTTATGTTAAATTTTTTTTACAATATTGTTTAAGCATTCCAGCATGTACTTACCAATGTTTTATTAAAAAAAATATTCTTCTTGAATCGTTCTTTTTATTAAAATCCGCATCGAAATCCGTTGCATAGTTTTAAATATTTAAGCAAATATATCCAGTCATGGTCCCTGCTTCTTTGCAGAATTGACCATTTGCCTACCTGCCAGGCAGCTTGTAGAAGACAAGCATGGGCTTACCGTCACTGATACCGTGAAACCTGACTAGGTGGTAGGGTTTCGCAGTGACACGTGCGTTTGGTACCACCGCCTTACCTATTCCTGCCATCATAACGTCAGTGCTTAACGTAGACGTGTTCTGGTTGGGAGATAAGGTAGCCGGTAAGCAAATGTGCTTACCGGCTACCTTACGACTACGACTACGACGGTAGTTCGGCTGTGTTGCTCCAGGACTCAGGTTGGCAATGCACCATTACCAAATTGGGTGTCTCTAGGCGGCGTGAGTTTCTTACCATCGGGAAATCCGTCTACTTGTTTGCCTTCCAATATTATATAAAAAATAAAAATAATAAAATTATGCTATGGCAGATTAGTACTCCTTTAAACAAAAAATTAAAATATTGAAGCAGTATGTCTAAAGTTTGTTTTTAAAACTTTTTCAAATTAAAAATACGTAGTGCCAAAAAGCAGGAAGCAATTTTGTTTTATACCATGTAGTGAAGAAACTTGTAAAATTTTTCTATAATGCTTTTATTTAAGTTGTCATCTTTTTAATTTTTGAAATGGTTTACTTTAGATCGAATAATTTTTATTTCAGCACTCGAGGCATGCTTTAACGTCGAACGAAACTGCTAATTGAATTTCTCTACCAGAATTAAAACTAGCTTTTAATAGTTGTACCACATTTTGCACTTATAGAATGTAATTTCATTCTTAAAGGCAGAAATGCTCCAATTTTCTTCGTTGGTCTGGTCTTGATTAAAACCTATTTTATCTCACTATATTATCTAGTGGATCGGTATTGGACTTGAATGTAAGAAAGAAAGAATGAAAATTATTTATTTGAGGAATATGTGTGTAACTGAGATGTCACAAAAGTATTTAAGAATATCAACATATTCTACCATATTTTGGTGTGCTAATATTTTAATATTTATAAAATTTATTATTTGATTATGTAAGTTTTAACTTTTAAGACAAATACTTATATTTATAACTAGTGTAATTATTTATTACCAAAAAAATTAAATTTTTAATTTAACTTAACCCTGTCTACCGTAAACTACCACCATTTCCAAACCTAGCCAGACATTTGAAGAAAGAAGAAGAGTAAGGGGTCCCGGGTTCAATCTGTCATGCAACACAAATGAAAACGTAACTCTAATTTATACAAATTTGCCCGTGATAAGATATGCGTCTGTCTGACAGATTTGCCACTTATCACACTGTGGCAGTTTTTGTCTTCGGCTAGTTCCTCCGCCTTAACGGATTCGAATATACAGGCGTGTAGATATTTAAGCCTACTTTAATTACTAACACCGTGACTAAGAAAGAGTTTTGCGACAGTTCGTTTGGTGTGTAGTACCCGCTTGGCAATAGATTAGCCATCTATCACATTTTCGGCCCTTAAGCTAATCTTTGTCAAATTCTTTAGAAAGATACTTATATCCTTTTACTTGTCACCACTTAGCACTCTCTTACCTATTTCTGTTGCTTTACCTCAATGCTCGTTAAACTCATTTTTCACAAGGTCGAGTTTCCCTTAAACTCATGCAATAAACTTAACAAAGTAAGTTTAGGTTGACAACGAACAATTAAAATCTTTGGTAGGTACACCGCGAATGTAGAGAGGAGAGTGTGCGCAGGGAATATTGTAAATCTAACGTTGGGTAAGCTATTTCAAAGTGAGGTTTTTAGTCAAAAGGCTAGACTCGCTTTGCTTAATTCTGTGCTTATCCCAACATTGGTGTATGGAAGCGAGAGTTGGGTATGTCAGAAAACGCATGAAAGTAGGGTAAATGCGGTCTAAATGGGAGCGCTATGGAAAATCTGTAGTGCAACGCTCGCTGACCGCATATGTAACAGTGAGATTCGAGAAAGAGTGACGTAGAAAGAAAGTGTTGGTGCTAAAAAGCGAAAGGGCATACTAAACCTTATTGTTCATGTGGAAAGAATGTCAGATGAAAGATTGATAGAACAGATATACGATGCTAATGTGGATGGATGTAGGTACCCGGGGAGATCAAGGTTGACACTATCCGAGGGTGGTATCAAGAGTCTTCGAAACCGGAGTGTGCGTATGGAAAGGGTAATGAATGTGAAGGAAGTCAGACAGGTTTGTCAGGATCGAAAGGTCTGGCACTCGGTACTCTCTGCCAACCCCGTCAGCGACTTGGCGTGAAGATATGTATGTACAATCTTCGGCGTATGTATTTATTTCATGAGGAACTCGTTGTGCCACCATGGTAGTAGGTAAGCAGTAAAACATTTTTATGCTGTATGCTAACAGCCTTCTACCATAAAGTAATAAATGTTTCTACTAACGATCCGTGAATATCGTGAAATATTTCGAAATACAAATCACAAAACAATAGAATGGAAATTGTTACGATGTAAAAAACTATAGATATTTTAATAGGGATTCACTTTGTAATCCAACTAGGCGAAACATCGGTTGTTCATTGTTTGAAAAAACAACTCTGGCGTCCCAGTTCTTGTAGATTTTTTGTACAAATTGAACAAATTTTCACAGCCGACTGAGTATTTATAAATATTTTCTTTCAAAGAAATTGGAAATTTCGTTTGGTAAGAATTCAACTTTATGAATTACTTAAATGTTTTCTTCGTCAGCATTTTTGCAGTACTCAATTACGAAGGGCTTTGCGTATATTTTGTTACAATTACCTTGAAATACTTAAGTGATGAATTACAATTCAGATTCAAATTCTGCTCCGAGGTTACGGAGCAATCTAGGATTTTCAGATTAGCTATGAAACCTTAACGTAAGAATGTAAATAACGAATATTTATTATTTGGCCCTAGCCGACCCGGCAAACTTCGTATCGCTTGACGTCATGAGCTAATGACAGACTTGAACGGGAAAACAAGTATTTTCAATACATAAAATGCTAAAGTTTTTTTAAATAAACTAAAGGCAATGTTAGCCACGTTATTTTTCTGGAAATTTTTCATTAGAAATACTTATGGAACATCTTTATAAATGGTGATAAATGAACGTGTTCTTTCTGACCGTAGTAAGTAATATAACAAAACATACAAACAAGTAAGTATTGATGTAATTTATTTAGAAACACTTGTACTTTCTACAATTTATTTTATTATTTTTATGATTTAGCCAACTGGTTTCACTATACAAGCATCATCAGGGTTGTTATATAGCCCTGATGATGCTTGTATAGCAAAACCGGTTGGCTGTTATATAGCCCTGATGGTGCTTGTATAGCGAAACCGGTTGGCTAATTCATAACAATAAAAAATAATAAAATATATTGTGGAAAGTACAAGTGTTTCTAAATAAATTGCATCAAGAATGGAATTCCACCAAGCACCGACGATAAGAAGTATAGAATTAGGTATTGTAATTCACATTAATATTTATGTGGATTTCTTTTATAACATGTACTGAATGATGTCTAACAGTTTGAACTTATTTGAAAAAACCTACTTAAATTATTTGGTAAACAATATATGACTATACCGGCGTGTTTGTATGAAAAGGGTAAGGAATGAAGAAAGCTAGGAAGTCTGCAGGAGTCCTCACATTTGGCACTCGATACTGTCTACCTGTCAAGAGATTTGGAGTGAAGTTAACGAAACCGCCAGTGGTTTATTGCAGCTGAGTAGCAACTTGCCCAAGTATCTACCGCCTTACCTATTCTTGTCGCCATAATAATAGTGCCATGCTCTTTTCCAAAGGGTAGAATAGCCAGCAGATATGCTTGCAAAATAGGCCTAGCACCCTGGGCACAGGACACTGACGCACCTATAACATCTTTAGGCAACAGTTTTCTCTAACCAGATCCATATGCGTTTACTTGTCATATTGTGAAAAAAAATACCCACACATGCACATAATATGGACACATACTAACGCTTACGAGTATTGCGTACTATAGACACCCATAGAGGACAATAGAAAATAAGCGTGGTACAAAACGAATTGAAAACCACATCCACTTTTATCGTTCGAAAACAATCTTACTGAATATGTTACTGGAAAGATTATAAGTACAAAAAATATTTAAAAGACACGATTATATGAAAACGATTATAAATTTTAAATGCAATCACTAAAAAACTTAAGGTTTAAAAATTTAATAAACCTATCATACCCTCTATTGTCTATATTCAAGTTTTCTTGTCGTAATATTAATTAAGTATTCGTAGTTTATTAAAAACTCGATGCCTAACATCAATAAGGCGTATCTTTGATGGAAATTCTTCGTGTTGAAGTTGATAAGCTTACAGGAAAAGTTGAACTAAAGTTTTCTGATTGTAAATAATAAGAGCAAAAGTGGTGGTGTCTGACAAGCTAATAATTTACCTCCAAGATCGAGCCCTGAACATTTTGTTGGGAGATAATACTTCGTTTCCAACAAATTTTCCTCCCATATCGAGTTTTCATAAAACAACGGCGTGAAAAGTTTTAACAATATTTGGATAAAGTTGGTAACATAACCGGGTACCAAAGTTTTCTTCCTCCTATTTTCTGATACCTTTATATTGCAGAATTTGTACTGCAGCTCGCCTCATGTACTATAAGTTTACAAAATGTAAATTGGAGTAGCAATTTCATTTTATTTCTTAGTTAGATGTTTCAAGATATTCTGTAAAGATTTTGGTATCAACATGACTTTGAAGGTTAAAATTGGAATAAACTTTAACCGGAATACTTAATATTATAAGGCCTGATATGACCACAGGGCAGGGCCTACCTATAACATCTATGGCATCTATAGGTGATCTCTTGCCTGTCGCTATCTTATCATTTAAAATATACAAACAACACACCATTAAAATATGGATGTTTGTTTTAATTTCTATGTCAAAACAGTAAAATTGACAAACACATTCGAATTGAAAACCTTTTTCTTTTGCACTCGGTAAAAATGATAGCTCATTCGAATTCGTAGTTTGATTCATTTAACTATATTATTACATAATGGTAGGTATCTAATAAGAGAGCAAACAAGCACATAGATTTCTTTTATATAGAGACAATGTAGCTTATAGATACCATATATGTTACAGGCGTGGCTGTTCTGTGGCTGGAGTGTTAGGCCTAGTCCTTTATGCTAGCAGTAGGGTAGTATTATCTTACTCTATAAACCTACTAATTTTCGATTCTTACGAGCTGCCAGGCAGAGAGGTGGATGACATTATATACACAAAAGACAAATTGGGCCTTCAGAACAAGAAAAAAAAAGGTTTTTTTGTCCTCCGTCAGCTCTTCCTTTCGATCATGGAGACTCGTATAGAACCTAGGATAGGACTAATAGTGTTCGAGAATATGTTCATAAGTAAATACCTTCACGACCATATCCCTAAGGAGACAGGCAGAGGCACAACCAGGCTACCCAATACTAGCCGAAGACACTAGGTACCACAATGCGATAGCCAATCGGGCACATCCAATCCCGAGCAACGTTTTTTAATTAGCAAACTGGAAAAACGAAATTTTCTTTTTGTTACCCGATCTGGGAAGCGAACCCGGGACCTCTTGCAATCAAGTTTAATACTTTGACCGCAAGACCACAGAGACTATGTTTCATACATTGAAATTTCAATGTCGCAAGTCAATTTGAGTTTAGCTTCGGGCCATCAGAGCTTAGCTTGTCCCGAAATTACATTATTATCTTGCCCATTGCATTTATAGCTGAACTATTCAGTTTTTTTAAGAAATTACTACCAACTAATTCTAGCCTAGACCACAAAAATATAGTAGTAATTAGCAATTTATTTTTGTAACAATAATAAATATATATAACTGTTTTGTGTGTGTGCCCGTCTAAGAGCGATTCGCGGCAAATCTACAATACAATAACTCTTTGTTGTGCACCAAATACAAATAAATTACAAATACCTTTAATAAAATAATTTTTATACCTTCATAGTTCATGTAATATAACGAGTCAAAACTCGTCCCTCATTTTGACGCGGTTAGTTAACGGGACTAAGTTGTTACTACAAAACTATTTCTTATTTACCAACTAAGAAAAAATGGAGGTTCTCAAATTGGCTGTATGTTTGACTGCTTTTTGTATATTAGTTACGCTGTTACTCGACCAATAGCCAACCGATTTTGATGGTTCCTTTTTTGAAAGGTCGTTACTCCGAGATCATCCCATATTAGTTTTATCATGATCTAACTAGTAATAGTAGCTAGTAATAGCTACTATAATTAATACTAATTAGTATTAATACTAGTAGTAGCTAGTATACTTAATAGTGCAAAAATTTTACACTTATGGAAGCCAATTCTTCCAATGATTATAGCTAATACCAGTTTATTTATATCCGCTATTCCATACCAGTTGCTTCATACCAGTTCTTTTGACTCCAGTCATAAAAACATTACAGTGAATTTTACTTCATAACATTAATATAATTTCACCGCATACCGGTGTAAATTATAACACATTGAGATTTCCAACCTGTTCCATAAATAAAGCGTTTAGTCTTAATTAAAATATGTATCTACTATATCACAGCCTGTTCCCTACATAAGACAGCAGGGTGTCATTGTCCCAGATCTTAAAGCTACAAGAAGCTCCTTTATATTCTGGAAACTGCACTTTAGGTTTAAATTACTCAAGCACTTAAGAATTCACTTAGGGCTAGATACAAATAGCTAAGGTATAGGGTGCCGTTTAATTTATTTTAATGCAGTTGTATTAGTACTTAGATAACGTTGCCAACATAGTTTGAATACTAAGATCAAAGTAATAGTTGTAACCTTGGATTGTTGGAAGAATATGTGAAATGTTGATTTCAATTATATAGATGTAAAAAAAAAAGATTTTGTTTAGTTTTGTTGTAGTTTTATTAAGAATTAATTTTTGGCTACCTCTGTGGTTTAGCGGTCCAGCGTCGGATTTAACTACATGAGGTCCCGGGTTTTATCCCCTGGTCGGGAAAAAAAAAAAGAAAAAATACATACTTTTGATTTTGTAATAAAAAAAATAATGTTGCTAGGGATTGGATATGTGCACGATTTTCNNNTGTGCGACTTAGTGTCTTCGTCTAGTCGTAGTTCTAGTTCCTAGTTATGCCTCTGCCTACTCCTTCCGGGATATGGGCTTAAAGATACTTTTTTATTTATGAAACAATAAAGCAACATATGTCTCATCTGATGGGAAGAGACAACCGGACCCTATAGGCTATTAATTACTGGGCTATTATACCTATGCCAAATGTACGGCTACACTACTTTCCCAGCTGGAACGTGATACCTATAATTAGGGTGGCAGGAATGTTCGTGTCCGTTCCTCTTCCCGTACTATTTGCTATACACCGCCAAACCTCCATTCGTTTTGTTGGTATCTAACCAATATTTAACCAATGCTTGCTACTCTGAGGTCGATTCTCCTTTCTACAGGGGCATATCAGAGCTAGTTCACGAGCCAAAACTACATAAAAATAAGAAGGAAGATTGAGTAAATGAAACATAGTCAGGTGCAGACTACGTAATTAGAAAACATAGTTCGCAACAAGTTCTTCAGTCGTGTATATAAATTAAAAAATGATCCAAAAACGTAACTTAAGTAATGTAGTATTCGGTAATGTATTTATAAAATTAATAATATATTAATGTATTTATAAGGATAAGAGCAACAGACAGAATAGACTCAGAGATGCAGCTCTGATTTTCAGGATCTTGTTTTAAACTTTATTTTTCACTTATACTTTTTAAAGATATCTTTGAATTATTTTTCATGACATCTGCATTAAACAGTTTTGATGATTATTTTCCAACGTTTTTGTCTAAGTAAAATTTGGTAAGTGGAACAAACTCTTAGAGTCAAAAGTCTCTCATAATAATTGTGTAAAAAAATGTGCAAAATTTGGAACAAAGCATTTTTTCCTCGCCGTATCATATCCCTAATACTAAAAAATAATAGTAGGTACTTAGTTAACCTTAAATTGAAAAATAACGACGGGTTTCACTCCGGGAGTGCCGGCAGAAGTGAAAACTTGAATATTGACGTTGTGAATTTTTGATATTTTGGAATAGTTAAGGAATAATTTTGCACGAATTGCTTTAATTATCGGTTTGAAAGTATTATCATTTGTGGTAGAATACAATGTTCATTTATTGCGCTATCGTACACAAACACGACAACTCGAACATTCGCCCAAGCGCCCTGCGCCGTCTTACGAATTTTTGTCTTACGAATCAGGTCAAGTGTCCTGACGCGAGTTTAGAAGTTTATTATTTTAAATAGTGTCTGAAAATAAGTTACAGGAGAAGATAATGTCTTTTTAAATTATTATTTTAGTAAAATATAACTGAGAATAAGTTACAAGACAAGGGAATATTTTTTTTTGCATTTTATTTACTATTTTAGTAAACTGTAATAAGATAAAAATTTGTCACTTTTTTTAATGTACTATAGTAGTAGACACTCGTGTACGCGTACTTGTTTAATAAAGTATTATTAATAACGTTGAGGCCTGCTTTATTCGATTGGAATAATTATAACAGAATTTTAAACGCATTTACTTTACACAAATGTGTGGACCAATAACAAACACCAGTATTTTTCCGTGCAGTTTGTATGAATAGGATAATAAATGCGGAAGAAGAATAGCAGGTTTGCACATATCGTTATATTGGGCAAGTGATAGTCTCTGCCTGCCTTATACTATCCTGGTACATGTATTCACGTCCACCTGACTGAAGATGTAATGCCACGCTAGTTTTTTTTGTACCGATTTAGAGTGGATTTCTTCAGGGTTCGATATTTTGGCATTTGGAAAGTATGTAGCGGGCAAAACACAAAGGGAGTATTAAATAAAAAAAAATATGTAAAAGTAAAGTATCTTCACGAGTATATTCCCAAAGTGATAGGCAGAGGCACAACCAAGGCACCTAAGACTAGCCGAAGACACTTAGCCCCACAACGTGATAAGCAAGTCTATCGCCGACCGAACTAATATCCAATCCCGGTTATTGTTATTTTTATTAAGAAATTGAAAATACAAATTTTCTACCTTATTTTGTGGCCCGACCCGAGAATCGAACCCGGGACCTCAAGAAGTCAAGTCCAACACCGGACCGCTAGATCACAGAGGCACAAAATTTAGTCTGTATGTAATATAGTTTAGGAAACTTTGTGTATCTATCTAACTAATAACCTTACTCTCAAATGACAAGGATCGATCACTTAACAGCGTACACAAGACTAACTTATTGTCTCGAAACTTAGTGGTTCATACCTGCTTTGTTCGATTTGTAAGTTTTCGTAATTACCTCAATATGGTCTTGTTGAGGTAATTACGGAAACTAACTACTAAAGTTTTATTTATCATTAACAATTTTAATGATACTTAATAAAAATCTAGTGATTTGAAGAAGGAAAAAACAAGCAGACGGATTTCCTGATGGTAAGATACCAAAGTTACCGCCTAAAGACACCAAAGTTGGTAATGATGCGTTGCCAAACTGAGGCCGGGATATTAAGCCTCGAAAAAGTAAATTTACCTTTTTATCCTCCGAAGCAGAACACGTCAACGGCAAGCACTGACGTTATTGCGTCAGGAATAGGTATGGTGGTAGTACCAATTCCGGCGAGTTGCTGCAAAACTCTACTACCTGGTAGGATGTCACGGTGTTAGTGACGTTAAGTCTATGCTCGCCTTTTACGAGCTGCCTGGCAGGAAGGCAGATGGTCTATTCTACAAAGGAGCCCGCACCATGTAATGATACTTTACAAAAATCTTGTAATTTGAAATAAGAAGACGTATTTTGATATTTAACATATGATTGGTTCTGTTGGTTATCGTTACTCTTTGCAAAGCACATATTATTACAAAAAGAAATCTATGTATTAATACGTGATGCCAAAAATTTTGGACCCCTTTTTAAGAAAATTGGGGGACGCAGGAGCATAAAATTTGGCACACTTATAATTTATGTGTAGAAGAAGTGCAGAACGCTAATATTTTTCAATAATAATGCTTATAAGTACAAATAAATCAATAAATAAAACATTACCCACACTACCATGCGTTTGACTCACACAAACAAATATATTGACGATAACGATAAAAGATCACAGATGGCGCACTAAATACATACTTTAATTAAAAAGTAATTTTCGATTAAGCATAATATGATTTTTTCATAATTCTAATTAGGTCAAGACTTGAAAAAAAAACAATTAGTCAGATTTTTATAATTTTTCATATTCTACGGTGCCTTGGTTAGTTTCAACGCAATTGTTTTTAGAATCAGAGAAGAAATGCGTTAAGTCTAGCCAAAGTTTTCTTAAAACGTCTTAATACTCGTAATATGCGGTGTGTGAACATAACTTCTTACAGTCGCAACATTTTAACTGTAAATTTATTTATGTGACATAAAACGTAATTACGCGAAGACTTCACATGTAAGCCTCTGGCTTCCCGCCAGCGTGCATCGCGGTGTAAAGCGGTCGCATGAGGTTTTACATTATCTCCAACACAATAATTTATTCTAATATATTCAAATTAACAAACCATTGTATGACATGAAGGTGATAGATTGCTGAGGTTGCAAGGATTGACTACCTCTGCATTAACCACTGCTGGTGTCATATGAATTGCCTGAACGACGTTCGAGCTATATTCACTACACAAATGACCTGTCGAGAATCAAACCCGACTATAGCGGTTAGTTTAGTTACATTTGTCTTAACTCTATAACAGGATAACGATTAAAATATTCAAAAAAAAACTCACTAAGAAACAGGTAGTATCTATTTAGAATCTATACTTGCTATCGTCGGCACTTGGTGGAATTCCATTGTATATACACGTTGTTTGGAGTTAACACTTGTAATTATCTACTGTATACTTTATTTAACACTTTCTGCTACTTTCTAGCCAACCGGTTTCACTGTTTACAGCATCATCAGGGCTTTGAAACTAAAGATAAAAAGGACTTTTTCGATTTAACGTTCAATACCTATTTGGTTAGATGTTACATCTATTTTCATCACATATTATTACTAGTATTGAAAAGTACGGGTCAATCTAATCCCGAGGATCAGTATGACCTAGATTGATCTATTGTGAGCACGTCTGTTATTCTTTAAGCTTACATGTGTACAAGGCCGATGGTCTCTATGAACTGTAATAAATACTCTTGGGACTTATCTCCTTATCTCCTTTTTATTTACGTGACCAACAGCAAGACTACTTCTAGCTTGGTTAAGGGCAATCACTCAAATTAAACGGCCCGCGTTCATAGACTTGCCACCATATTACACTTTGCTTAAAAACTTTTTGGTTGCATTGAATTTTACGTTTTTTTTTTCAAATTTCGATTTAAATTTAGAACATCGCGTTCCAAATTTAAAAACACATTGCCCGTTTAAACGTGTTCTAGAAAAACATTCAACTTGAGATGTGCTTTTACAAATCTTTGGAACAACAACTGTTAGCCTTAGTTTTCTAATAAATATATACGCAAAACATTATACTAAATAAAATATTTAATCCATTTTCAATCCCTTACTTAATTCCGGTGAACTGGATTTCGTTGTAATAAGCTATTATAGTCAACAAGGTAATTCAAATACGTCAATTATGATATTATATGACAAATTACACAAATTGAATCTAACCACAACAAGCAAATTATGTTCTTGTATTATGGATTAACCAATAATATTAATACATAGATATGTTACATAATGAAATAAGCCTAATTTATACTCTGATTCAGAAATATATGGCCATCTAGATTTTCATTAAAGAAATGCTTGTCCTCGAAGAGAATAATAGCATCTGAGTCTAGTTGCTGGTCGGTTTACCCTCGACTAGTGAGGTAGTATGTATTAAATTTAATATTAATTGACATAATAACAATGATAACAACAAACGCAGTTAAAGTGTACAAAACTAATGACAACTTTGTTTTACGTTAATAATGAAGAAAGTATTAAATACTTAGTCTGGCCATAAATACTGTTACACTTAAAAATAAAAAAATATTACATTTGAAT
>NJDD01006127.1:73139-97735 GCA_002245505.1 Calephelis nemesis | reverse complement strand
TGTGTGGAAAAAACTACGTGTCTTGCCTGGCAGCCCATCATCGGGTCATTAACAAGACCACTGCTGTTAGAATGCTGTGCAGCAATTTGCCTGGGATCTACTGATTTACCTATTCCAGACACCATTATGATAACGTTGTACCGAAGGGTAGTAAGGTAGTCGGTAGACTTGCGCAATTATAGATAGATAGAATTATGGAATGGTAAAGTAATACCACCGCATATCTAAGGTCCTTCAAAAATATTTGTTAACAATTTAAGGCTGTGTTCCAACATTTAATAAAATATGTATACATGAATAATAATTATCAGTGTTTTTTTAGAATAAACTCACAAATTTAAATGAAGAAATTAAAAAGCAGGAAATAAAGTAATTAAGTACACTAGTAGCCAATAAACTAATTACTATAAGCTAGGCGACTCAGTTTTTGAATGGTTATATTAAGCGACCCCAAAAAAGAAGAAATCTATTCGAAGGTATGTTTTTTCATTTTTTTTGTATGCTTTTTACGCGACTACTCCGTCAATGGCTTTATGATTTTGATGGTTCTTTTTCTATTAAAATTTCAATATTTAAATAGATGAGTTTATTCTAAAAAAATGTTGATCCGTTATTTATTATTCATGTACACTTATTTTATTTGATGTTTGAACACTGCCTAAAGTTGCTAACAAATATTTTGGAATGACCTTAGATATGCGATGGTATTACTTTACCATTCTTTCGCCACTGAAGATACACAGATACGCAGTGCAGTCGGGATATAAGACTAATTGCAGAGGTCTATCGACTACCCTACCCTTTGGAGCGGAATACGATGTTGTCATAATGGTCTCAGGAATAGGTAAAGCAGTAGATCCCAGTCATGTTGCTGCGTAGCACTCTAACAGCAGTGGTCTTGTTAATGACCCGATGATGAGCTGCCAGGAAAGACACGTAATATTTTATACACAGATGACCTAGGGCCCATTAAGGGATATACGTTATATATTGTATTTAATACTTTCTTCAATATGTTGTATTTAATACTTTATTCCGAGTTGGTCCCGAATAAGTTTTAACTGCATCCGCCATAATGGTTTTTGACTAATAATTAAAAGTGCATAAATTTTTATACGACCTCATTACCGATGAGGTCTTCAAGATAAGTGAAATATTTATGCATTGTTAAATGTAACTCGAAAATAGCCAATAGGATATTTTTAAATTTATGTGAAACGATTTCTTATCAACTTGCTATATTTAAGTATATTCTTAAAGATATTCTATTGTTCCAAAATGGTTCCATATTTTATGTTTCATAAAGTGTAAAATTTAAGCATTAATAAGTGTAACTCAAAAATCACCAATTAGATTTAATTAATATTAAGTAGAACCATTTCGTTACAATTTGCTATCTTTTAGTATCTTCTTAAGAATAGCATATTAAATGATACATTTATGCATATATGTAACTCAAAAATTACTAATAGGATGTTATTAAATTTATGTGGGACCATTTCGGAACAATTCGACATCTATCGAAAAAAGAATTATGAAATCGTGATTTGGTACCTAATGAAAAAGTTGGAGTCGGTTTTTCCAGTTTCACTGCGCTTAGTTATTCTTCACAAGTACAATGAAAAAACATAATCGCCTTATTTTTCATGTGGACATATTTTACAACATGTAACACAGTTCAAAAATTGCAACACCCTTTTTTAAAGGACTTCACTTAAAAAAAGTGTTTGTAGGCCGTAAGCCTTTATTTCGTTACCTCTTTGATACACTGTCGTATTGACAGCGAGTTTAAATGACACGTTTGAAACTACACCTTTACTCTCATGTTTCAAAACGGTAAACCTGTTACAAGCGTAGATTAAAATCAAAGCTTTTTACACGAAAAGGCTTTCAAATACAATCACCTTTTTCACTAAAATTCAACTTTAATAGTTTATAAATTAATGGTCATGGAATTGACATTGACAAGGTTGACATTACACGATCAGATTGCTCGGATATTATACGAGAGTGTTGTCGGAGTTTTGGCACCATCGAGAGAAAAGATGGTCGAAGTTTTTTCATAATTATTGAATTTCGTGTTGATATTGATTGAAATTAGTAAATTTTGGTGGCATTTTGTATAATTTTGTTCAGTGAAAGTGCATAAATGAAATAATCATGAAGAAATTAGCGTTTCGTGTATTTCGTCGTTGCTGCCAAATCTCCTTAAATGAGCTTGTGTAATGAAGCCGCCGCTTTACCCAAGAGCCTGACATGACTTACTGACGACTTATAACTGATGACTAACTATAATTGATATAAAATTTGATGCAAATTTTTACTTGACGAATGGCAAAATACTAACGTGAAGGCCAAAACTTAAAGAAAGAAAAAAAAGTGGTGCCAAAAGTCTCCGAAATTGGCACGTTTTGTGGGAAAAGGGTAATGAAACCAAATCGGTCTGCCAAGATCGTGAGATTTGACACTCGATACTCTCTGCCTGCCCCGTAAGGGACTTGACGTAAATATAAAGTCATGGAATAAAAAACAACTCTCAAGTAAGGGTAAAATGACCCAGATATCTTGCGACTACAATTATATAGATATTTTTTTGTATGTACCATTTTATTGTTGTGCTTGTTAATAAATTTAAGATTTTCTAACTATCGTTGACAAAACCTATCATAGCCATCCTAGAACAACTTTGATCACATGAGCTTTTGAACAAAAATATCAGCATTGCAATCGGTTAGCTCATTTAGGAGCTAGTATGTCAAAAGGCATAAACAAATACACAGACGTCAAACTTATGACATCCTTCTTTTTGCCAAGTGCCACGGTCCTTTAGGCCTGTCAAGTTTAGGTACTTTTTTTCTACTTATTACTTTTTTCATTAGAAATACGCTAATTTTGGAAACTTTATTTTATTTTTATGATATTAAAAGGCAAACAGGCAGACGGATTTCCTGACGTTAAGAAATTTACACCGCCTAGAGACCAAAGATAATAATTGGGCGTTGTCAACCTGAGGCCGAGATGTTAGGCCTCGAGCAAAAGTAAATGCACCGGCTACCTTATCCTCCGAACCGGAACACGTCATGACGTTATGGCGGCAGGAATAGGTAAGGCGGTGGTACCAATCCGGGTGTGTCGCTGCTAAACTCTACCACCTAGTCAGATGTCACGGTGTTAGTGACAGTGAGTCTTTGCTCGCTTTTTACGAGCTGCCTGGCAGGAAGGCTGATGGTCTATTCTTCAAACGGGTGCGGACCAACACGGGGGATTTGTTCCTTTCGCAGCCGGTAAACTAGAACACATAAATAAGAAATTCACACCGCCTAGAGACCAAAGATAATAGTTGGGCGTTGCCAACCTGAAGCCGGGATGTTAGGCCTCGAGCAAAAGTAAATGTGTGTGTAAATGGCTACCTTATCCTCCCTCAAAAGCAACCTTAGGATTTGATTTGATCATGGAATTTCAACCTTAACTTGCCTGTGTACACGATGTTGATACGTTAACATCAAAAATCTAAAAATAAAATGAATTTTTCCCAGTTTTTGCTACTTTTCATACTTTCACACAGTCTTGACGTGGAGAAAAAGTTCTGTTAATCATGGCATAATTTATATGGATTCAGCAAATTGAATGTGGTTGTATGATAAACATTTTGGCTTCAGAAACCTAAGGACAGCGGTAAACAACTTTGTTGTTTATAAGAATGGAAACTTCTTGGCTTAGAACCTGAAAGTGCTACTAGGTGAATGTATTTATGTTTAAAGTTCTTGATATCGACTTTGGTATTTGAAAATTGTAATTCCTGGTAAATATTTTCTACCTTGCAATGTTGATAACCGGTGGCAGTTACATCGAAATATTGCGACTTTAAGAAAAAAAAGTATCCTCATTCCAATATCCCCGAAGAGGTAGGCAGAGGCTCAACCAGGGCATCCGCGTCCAGCCGAAGACACTAAGTCCCACAATGTGAGACAAGCAACGTTTTTTTTATTAGAAAATGGGAAAAACTCAATTTTCTTATTGTTGCTCGACCCGGGATTTGAACACAGGACCTTGCAGCACAAGCAGGACCTTTAAGAAAAAAAGTTTAATTATTCCATACGGGACAACGTTGTTCGTCGTAGTCCAAGATCTCAGTACCACCAGACTTATGACATTTCGGCAACGCTGAAGTTTTGAGGACTGTTTGTGAGCTTTAAGGAATGAGTACGCTCTTTTCATGAAGGTTCGTAAGTCATCATTGTGACTCTGTCTTTTCGAGCATATCTGCGTAAAGATATTTTCTTGACTAATATGAAAATAAATCATTGCCACTTTCCACTACTTCAGCCAAATGTCTTGAATGTTAATGATTTGAAAATTAGGTAAACAAAGTTAACCTACCTACTATTTATTTACTTGTTTTCATTAGTTAATGTACTATTTTAATAACCTTTGTATGCAATCAGACCAATTCAAAGGGCCAGTCATTCAACCAGACTCCATTGCGTCAAATTATGTCTGTGAGCTTAACTGACGTAGGTCTGGCAGCTTCCGGATCTCAATTTATTTGCAACGTAAATTCACTTGCTAGTTTGCCTCTTATTTAATATTAAAAGGGCTAGAGTTTCGGTGTTGGCGTTAACTAAATTCCCTGGTTCGATTCTTGGGTCAGGCAACTTAAGGTCTGTTTTTTTTTTCAATTTTCTAATAAAAAGAACGTTAATAAAAGATCGGTTGGCGATAGATTTGCAATAAAATTTTGGACTTTTGCCTACCTTTATTGAGATACGGCAGAAATAAAACTTTTCAAACAATTCTTTCTTATAAATTCGAAAGCGTGTTTGTATTACAAGATTTTATGTAACTTGCAAGGTTTGTATGTTTGTCTAGGCGGAGTAGATCAACTTCCGGGCTACTGATTGAACTAAAACTTTGCTTGCATGTATAAAATATGACAACGCATAATTATTGAAAAAGAGATGCTCCAATGTTTGCAACCGGAAGGTATACCGGTCAGGTTGGCAACGCACCATTACCACCTTTGACATCTGTAGGTGGCGTAAATTTCTTACCATCAGGAAATCCGTCTACTTGTTTATCTTCCATTATCATTAAAACAATAGTCTTAGGAACTTTTAAAATGTCCGACATTATTTGCCATGTTGAGGCTTATTCGACATTTCTTTAATGAAATACTGAAGTCTCATGCTGGAAATAGCCCGTACAAATAGAAGCTAGTCACAAACGCCAACAAAAAGAAAATTGGGTTTTTCCAATTTTCTAATGAAAAAAATGTTGCTCGGGATTGGAAAAGTGCCCGGTTGTCGATAGGCTTTCCACCTATCACATTGTGGGCTTGTCGTGGGTGCCCTGGTTGTACCTCTGCCTACCTCTTCGGGGATATGGGCGTAAAGATACTCTTGTCACAAATGTTTGTTTTTATATTAAAATAGCTTCACCGGCTTCAAACGAATTTTATAGCTGAAATTGATTTAACGCTCGGATACGTTAATTGACTACTTTTTATCCTGTTATCTAAGAGGATTTCTGCGAGTGAACTAAATGACTTTGACACATGGACTGTGTTGGTTACTTTTTTACTTTTACTAACGGCTTCAGTTTATAAAATCTAAAAATATAGGTAGTGAATTTCACAAAAAATGTTTCTGTACATAAACTGTATTTTCACGCCCTTACCCTCGATAAAATAATCTGAGGTATAACCAGACATCTCACCACTATAGTGGTACCTATAGGTACTTACCATAATCTGATAGTTGGTAAACCTATCTAGAACTGGACAACTATCCAACCCAAGGCAAAATTGTTTTTTTTTAAATAAAACGTTCTGAATTGTCGCCCCTCTCCGAAATCGAATGTAGTTAACGCCAACACCGGACGTAAGCATACACAACATAAGCTATAGGTACGACTTGAAAGATGATTAAGGTTTTACTGTGTTATAAGATGACAGAGAAGCAGGTTACTCTTCTAATGATAAGAAACAAATGTTTCCTACAGATAGCAAAAATGTTACTGGTGCCTTAGTAACAAAGGATCTAAGCGCGTGAATGCAAATCTGCCACATTGTCTAGTACGAGACATGACAGTGTCAAGCACTGACGCTATGGTGACTAGAATAGGTATGATTGTGGTACTATAACGAGCGAGCTACTGCAGAGTGTCTTAACACCTAAATAGGACTAAAACCTTCACATAATTTGAAATTGGTAGACAATTCTCCAGATTTTTTTGCCCTGTGTTGGTCCGGACTCCTTCGGTGAATAGACCATCTGCCTTCCTGCCAGGCAGCCTGGGACACCCTACTAGGTGGTAGAGTTTCACAGCGACTCGCATCTATTGATACCAACGCTTTACCAATAGGTCCCATAACGACAGTGCTTGTCGTTTTCGTGTCCCTTTTCCGAGGGTAAGGTAGCTGGTAAACCTAAATTCGCTCGAGACCTAACATCCCAACCTCAGGTTGTCAACGCACCATTACCACCTTTGGCGTCTCTAGCCCACGTGAATTAAAATCCGTCTGCTTGCTTGCCTTCCAATATCTTTAAAAAAAACGATAACCTAAATTACTAGATTACCACTAATGAGTGATGGGTACGTCACATCTCTACGCCGAAGAATGAATGTATTCTAAAATCGGTATGAATGACATGGTACACATATATTTTAAAGTTTGTATGTAATAGAATTACACCAAGTGCCGACTGTGAAAAGTATAATTTCTGAAAATGATATTGAGAATAATTATTTAATAGATTGAACAGGATGAGCTATGAAAATAGAAAAAATGAACAGGTTGACAGTACTAATGCAGCAAGCTATTATCGTCTCGTAAAATTCTCACTACGACGCCAGGGGTTTAAAATACTTTTTGTAGCGTAGAAAAAGTTTCTTTTAATCTTCTTTTAATGAAGTTATAGAGTTTCGCAGTCAGGTAGGTTTCCAGTGGAAACAAATCCTCTTTATCTTGAAAATCCATGGAGAGAAATGGTAGAGGTCACATTTATTTTTAACTTAATGTTAATTTCTTGCATTCGTGTATAAATAGCTTTCCGAAATGTCAGGATTTTGTACAATGGTTCCAATTTTGAATCAAGTTGCTTTGACTTATTTTGGGTATTCCCTTTGTTGGTCCGAGCTCCTTTGCAGAATAGACCATCTACCTTTCTGCCAGGCAGCTAGTTAAAAGGCAAGCATAGGCTTACTGTCACTAACACCAAGACATCCTACTAGGTAGTAGAGTTTCGCAACGACTCGCCTTGATTGGTGTCACCACCTTACCTATTCCTGCCACCATAACGTCTTATGCTTGCCGTTGACGTGTTCCTGTTCGGAGGGTAAGGTAGTCGGTAAATTTGCTTTTGCTCGAGGCCGATCATCACGGTTCAGGTTGGCAACGCACCATTACCACATCAGGAAATTCGTTTGCTTGTTTTCCTTCTATTACCATAAAAAAAGATGAAACGTTTTAGACGTGCCAAACTAGTCAAAACATAGACACTTGTACGGCCTTTAACAAAAGTCGGCAGATCAAATTATTATAAATATTGTGAAATTTCCGAACATTTAATAAAAATCTTAGACTGTGTTATGAAATAATTAAGCTGATTTGACTGAAAAAATTGACTTTTTTTAAATGTTCGACAAAGTCATAAAAGATAGTGTTAAATAATATTTCTAGTGACATTAAGGAATTGAAGTAATGTTTTTACAAAGTTAACGTTGCTGTAATTTTAAAAAGTTATGATTATGTTATACGCCGATTAATAAAAAATGTAATTTACATCTGATTTGGATTTATTTTTTCTTTCAATAATTCCGGACAGTTTTAATTCCATCTGCATTCCGAACAAAGACCTATGCTTCTGACAAGTCTGGAAAATTCCGTTTTATTACATCTCTACTGTGTCTTATATCTTTTCATTACCTGTATTGTTTCACTTGTTTCCTCTTTATTCTATCCTATGTCCTTCTTCTGGTTTAAAGTTACCTCTCTATTAATTTTGAGCCAAATTAGTTCAGCCTTTCTAGAGTTATGAATAGTGTTACTAACTCGGCTTTCTTTTATGTATACAAATATACCGTATCTAAATTTACGATATTACAAAATCTTAATATTAATCTTAGGATCAATCATACTTTTATGTGTGCAGATGGTTTTCGGAGCCTCTACCATGAGTTGACTGCTTAGCCTTTACCATGAGTTTGTATAGATTACGTTCAGTAAGTTACGTGTCGAAATCTATGACACTTTTGGTCTAAAAATGTGTTTCTCTTAGTTACCAATAGGAGGCGTTGTTCAAAGTTTTCATACAAATAATTTACAGAGACGGTAGCGAGTATAGTAAACTTGACAGGCCGTAAACTCATGGTAAGGGCTCTTATCGAGTTATCTATACTCGCTAGCGTCTACGTAAATCATATTATGTATAAAAACTTTGAACAGCGCCTCTATCGGTAACTCAACAATGTTCCTGTGGGACCACGCCGGCAACGCCTCGGGCTACAGCTTGACAAAGCTTTCAAGATTTCTGTGGAATATACTTGCATATATTCCGCACATACAAAATGTTTCATATACATACTGGCTTCAAAGTGTCATAATATTTATATTTTTAAAAAAGTTCCCAAGGGAGTCATTAGTAGGTAAATTATTAACGAATAGCTCTCTTCGTAATAAATATAATTTCCAAACTTGCAGACACAACAAACAAAACAACCATACAACCCATAGCGAAATTCCATATGTCATATTGCTATGAAGATATGTGAAGTAGTCTAATCTGGCTGAGTATATTATATCTGTTATCGTCTAATTTTTCTATTAGCGTAAATAACTAATAATAACTTTCAGATAATTGGTAATATGAGGGTTTTATTGAAACTTCGAATCAAATGTGATTAAACGTATTTATTTATTATCTGTAATAATATTTGTATTTAATCAAAAAAATATAAGCGAAAATACTTTTTAAACTCGACTTATTCGCTTTGAACAATTTTTTTTAGTTCAGCAAGCGCAACACTTATGCCATCGTGAGATCCAGCTTGACTTTCACTTTACAAATCAGTGATGTATCGTATGCAAATAAGACAATATTTGCGTATTCATACATTATTATAGAAAGGATAATGAGTGTAAATTAAAAATAAGAATGTTCTTAAAACTGGCAAGCCTACTATTATCTCAGAACCACCTTAATTAACATCATTGATTTGTACTTTTGCATTCTCCCTATTAAACAGGATTTGACTAAATGGATGATATTTTGCTACATTACAAATAATGTTGCAGCTTTAAAAGTAATTTTTTATAATATCAATAATCAAACGTCTTGGTAAGCTCTAAAAACACCCTAATGGAATCATCTTCCCAAAGCTTCAAAAACATATTCGACGTGTGTTTTGCCAGCGTCCATAATAGAAAGTCTCTTATAAAACTCGATCTGGTTACCTTTTAAAATATTATTTGTTGGGAAAAATATAATAACGAGAATTAACTTTTCAAAAATTTTGCCCAAAATAGGTAAAAAAAGAAATGAGTCTATAATTACTAAGATCTCTTTTATTACCAGTTATATATACAGGTTTCAAAAAGTAACACAACATAGAAAATTTCACAAAAGAAACAAAATAATCAAAACTTTAATTCAACTGCAACGAAAATTTTTAACAAAGTCTTTAAAACAACTTCAAATGATTCAAAAGAACTTAGTACCAATAAAACTATCGACTCCAGAAAGAAAACCATTACTTTGTTCAAAGATCATTAACGTTCTGCACTAAACGTTCCAAATAAAAAGGCGAAACAATTACCGAAATCAGAATAAAACAGAACCAATTCCAATTCGCCATAGAAAGAAATGCGACTTAGCCAATGAAAGAAATATTGCCCAAAATGGAGCTTCGAAATGATCCTCACCGTATAATGTTTGCGCAGCGGGGGAGAAAAAAAGATATCGTGTGGCCACATAGAGAAAGACTACGCTAGTTTCGAAGACATTAAAGAAGCCAACGGACTGTGGCTCAGTGATTCAGATAAACGGTCGGTCAGCGGTCATATATCAGTCGATGATGTCTTCCACAAAACGAATCGTTCTTTACTCCAACTCGAGATAAAATATCCACATAAAATTTTTCCGCTGCTTGTTCGAAGTGTGGTTTTTATTGTTCTTAATGTGATACGTGTTTTATATGTTACGTATTACACGAGGGAAATTTTATATAAAAATATTATGTATGTTTTCCTAGTGTTGATCTGGATATATTATTGTATAGCTTGCAACATTTCATTGTTTAAACCACCCAATGACAGTTTCACCTCTCTCCCTCTACCTTTTTTGGTCATGCTCGTGTTTTAATAAGTCACTTTCTGTAAATGCTAAAAATTAAATTAAAAATATAAGAAATTACAGATACTAAAAAACATCTCATCTATAATAATAAAAACGAATCCCTATTTTTCTTGGTCATGTCAACACGTATGAAAGTATGAACCAATTTAGCTAATTGTTTTTTACTGTGTTAGTTGTAGGCAAGAGAACGTTCACTCGAAGGAAAAATGGAGAAAATTGAAGTATTTTAAAATTCTCCCATGCAGACTGTCAATAGCTATCCATGTCTAGCGATATGAAGTTTGCCAGGTCGACAAATTTGTTATAACAACCAAAACAGAGCTGAGAGAGAAACATGGCTCCTGGAAAGAGGCGAGCATAAGTTAAATAACTGTCCAGTAACTTGCCAAAGCTGAATTAAAAACCTTATCTATTCCTAAAAGCCATAACATCGCCTCTATGGTCGAGCTGTCCAGATATTGGACTTGACTTCTTGAGGTCCCAGGTTCAACTCCCGGGTCCAACAAATAGAAAATTAGATTTTTCCAATTTTCTAATATAAAAAATGGTTGGCGTTGGATATGTGCCTGGTTGGCGATGGGATTGCCACCTATCACATCGTGGGACTGTCTTCGGCTAGTCGTGAGTCGTGGGCGTGAAGGTACCAGCTGATTTGATAATATTGTCCTTTGGACTCGGTTAACAACTAAAAGGCAATGAGGTCACATTCCGATGGCGATAAAAATAATCTATGTATTGCCAGATTTAAAATTAACTCCCTGAAAACTTGTAATTATCAAACACAAAGTATTCCCAATTGCCAGTTCGTATAAAAAAACATCACTTAATACTCATTTTGGGCAATTTTCCTTCGCTGGTGATATTATGTGTAGAGACAGTATGAAATAAGATTTGTCTATTAGAAGTGAGCCTCCCCATATTCCAAGTTGATGACGTTCTAACCTTGTATAAAAAAAGAAATTGACAAAGTCAATGCTTTTGCTGAAATCTTCTCTTAAATGTTTATCGTTAAAACTTCCTGAGTCTACATTTGTTAAACGTAAATTTAGAAGTTTTAACATTTTTTAGTGAGTGAGCGTGAATCTTTGAAGCTTTTTAAATAAAAGTTATTTCTTTGAATTTTGTCTGTTTTAATATTAAGGCTGTGATATTTGGGCACTGCTTGTAGTACTCACATCGTTATGTATGTATGTATACGATTTTGAAAAATAATATTACATAATGAATTAATAATTAATTTAAATAATAAATAAATATACTCTGATAAGTTAAACAGATTGAATCTAACCCCAAAGTAAGCAAATTATATGCTTGTGTTATGGGTGTTAGTCAACGATACCAATACATATAAATAATTAAATAGATACCAGAATAAATTTAATAAAAACCCAGACCCGGAAATGCAGACATCTAAATGTTCATCACACAAATGCCTGTCGCTGTCGGGAATGGAACCCGAGCCTCGCGGTTGTATACTCGTTGTAGTTAGGCGTGTACGCTAGCCACTCGAGTCTAATAATCATTACTTATTAAACTTTTTTGTAACTGCTGACGTGATATACATTTTCATTTCGCAAGGATTTCCTGACGGTTAGAAATTCACGTCGCCTTGAGACACCAAAGGTAGTAATGGTGCGTTACCAACCCAAGGCTGGGATGTTAGGCCTCATGGAAAAATATGTTAACTGGCTAGCTTACCCTCTGAACTTATGGTGGCAGGAATAGGTAAGGCGGTGCTACCAATACGGAGTTGGCAAACCTATCACTGAACATGCACTTGTGCTAATCCGAGCAACGACGATTAATTAAAAAAAATTGGGTAATCTCACTCGGAATCAATCCTGGAGCCTCAAACAATATCAGGCCACTATTAATTAATTTAAAATTAAGGCTAATTTAGTTTTTTTTTTGTCTCCAGGTGCCATATTCGATCAAAACACGGAAGAAATTCAAAATGTATTCAAATACGCTCTGACTGTTCATAATCAGAACATAAGTAGCCGAAGACTGGAGCTTCAAGCATACGTCGATGTTATAAACACAGCAGATGCCTTCAAACTTTCACGTTTGAGTAAGTCTTTGAGATATATTAATACATGATTCTGTTATATTGCATGTTCTGTTCTATTAGTAATTCAATTATTATCCGTATAACTTGAAAACTGGGTTTATAGAATCTATAATGTAAAAATGAATCGCTGAATGTGTTGGTAAGCGAATATCTTCCGAACGACTGCACAGATTTGGATAATTCTTTCTTTGTTGTGTTAGTTATTGTCGAAAGAAGGTTTTTATGGGAAGAAAACTGGGAAATTTGTAGGGAAAATGGGAAAAACAAGACTTTATTTTTCCCATATAAACTGAACGCGTGGAACGAAGTTCACCGGGGCAGCTAGTTATTGATATATATCTGTTTTACTCGACTTTGTCAGTGCGTCTATTCCTGCTGCTTGCCTGCCTGCCGTCAATACTTGCCGGCAATTCCAGTTCGGAGGATGCGGTAGCCAGGAAATTTATTTTTGCTTGAGGCCTACCACCTCGTCCTCAGGTTCGCAACGCACTTTAGTCGATGTCTCTAGGCGGCGTGAATTTCTCACCATGAAGAAATCCGTCTGTTTCTTTGCCTTCCACTTTATTTTTATAACATACACATGAATTTCAACAATGTTACTGATCTGAGGCCTAATACCTTAAGCAGCAATCACTCTCACGAATCAACTTCTTCTTACATACATACATATTTTCACGCCAAGTCCCTAACGGGGTAGGCAGAGAGTATCGAGTGCCAGAGTATCGTGTTTGTATGAAAAGGGTAATGAATGTGAAGGAAGCAAGACAGGTTTGTCAGGATCGTGAAGTCTGGTACTCGATACTCGATACTCAAATTCTTCTTAATTTCAAAAAGAGGCATTTATTAATTCTTCTGCTTTTATTCGCATGTTTATTGCGCAATAATTCGGACAATTAACTGTTTTTTTAAGTTTTTTTTTGTCATGATTTTGAGGTGGTCCAATATTAATGTTAGGGACTGCCTCGTTAGTTAAGCTTGCTCACCAATGTTTGTATGATGAAATGAATGATTTAGATGTCTGCATTTTTGGATCAGGGTGTTTATTTAATTTATTCAGGTATCTTTTTAAGTATTTATTGTTTTTAATCATTGACTAATACCCATATTACAAACAAATAATTTGCATACTTTGGCGTTAGATACAACTTGTGTAACTTATCATGAAAAATGTTTATAATTTCTTTATTACGATCCTTCAAGTGATTTTTAACAATTCATAATTGTTTATCTATATCAACGTCATCGCTATTAATAGATTACTTTTTGTATTACTAAGCATATTTAAAAAGTACATGAAGTATGTTGAAAAAACATTTAAGAAATGTTAAATAATTGGAATCGATTTTTCGCAGCTTAACTGCACTTACATTTTTATTTCCTTCAATCTTGACATCAGTGCTTATTACTGTCTTTTTCAGTATAGAGGGAGACATGCAATCAAAACCGTTAACGACCTCTACTAATACATATTTATATTGTCGAATAGGAGACTCCTATAGGTACCAATTGTGTTTCATCCATTCATGTTTGAATAACATACAGCATGTGATAACAAGTAAATATTCTGTGAAATTTGAAGCATCTACCTGTTACCGTTTTTAATAGTAAGCAAAAAAAGATACAAAAAATATGTTTGTTTTTTTTTTTAATTTTTAGTATTTGCTGATGGCAAGTTAAATATATCATTTGTGATAACTTCAGCTTTCTGGCTATAGCGGTTTATGAGATACAGTCTGGAGACAGACAGACAGATAGCGGAGGCTTAGTAATAGGGTCCGTTTTTACCTATTGGGTACGGAACCCTAAAAAGCAATTAAAAATATAGTCTTAACTACAGTGAACGTTAGAGTAGCCAGTTTTGCGGTTCACACAGCGGAACAAAGAGCACATAAGTGCTTGAATCTGTATAAACCAGTCGACAATGCGAAGCGTTGTTTTCGTCGATGCAAATAACGAATTAACTAAAGAAAATCCGATTACGTTTGCGCTGTTCCTAAATTATTCTGTATTTTATCGTTTTTTGGTCTGTATTTTACCGTCTTTGTTTTTTGCGGGCTATTTTTTAAATGTAACTTATGTGTAAACTCGGTTTCTTAACTATGTGCAAATCAATTTTTTGGTCTGTATTTTGCTGTCTTTGTCTTTTGCGGGCTATTTTTAAATGTAACTTATGTTTAAACTCGGTTTCTTAACTATGTGCAAATCAATTTTTTAGTCTGTATTTTACTGCCTTTGTCGTTTGCGGGCTATTTTTAATATAGCTTATGTCTGGTTTCTTAACTATGTGCTTATCAAATGGTATCAAAATCTGTCCGTGGTCTAGCTTTAAAATTGTAACTGACTGACAGACTAGCGCATAAATAATATTAGATTATGGATTGTAGTTTGGTGAACTAAATTATTTAAGAAAATTTATTTTACTTTGGCTTGAAACAATGGAATAATAAAAAATGAAATATGTACAAATTGAAGCTAACCTTCTACCTCGATACAATATACTTCAATCTCAAAAATACCTGCCGTGGTTAGGAATCGAGCTCAAGACTTGCAGTTAAAAGGTGTCGTTAAGTATGTTATATAATGTATGTTATATAAGTTCTACAATAAACTTCCCACTTATATGAAAGAACTTCCAATTAATAAATTTAAGAAATGTGTTAAATGTAAATTAAATCTAAAAGGTTATTATAACATTGCTGAATATTTAACAGATAAGACTGCTTGGGATTAATTGCTCCTCATGCCAATCTCTTATAAAATATATTGTATCATTACATAAATTATTGTAAATATATTTTAAAGTAAGAAAAAAAAGACAAGCCCGCTGAGTTTCTTGCCGGATCTTCTCAGTGTGCGGCCGCGTTCCGATCCGGTGGTAGATTTATTATTATATAGACCCGTCACAAGTGCCTCTTGTAGGTTTATGTGAAATAAAGATGATTTATTATTATTATTATTATAATGTTCATACCTAGTCTTTACCAACAAGGCTGTCAAACTAATTAAAAATATGGATAACGTATATTGCTGGGTCAACACTAGGTACTCAAATTAAATCAAAATTGTTTGCTATAACCCCTAAGAGTATCACGTAAGCTTTTTACTTGATGAGTTCGGTTTGAAAGCGTTCCAAAATATTCCGGTAGCTAGAAAAAACTGTACTCACTTCATGCGTTTGAGATTCGTTCTTCTTTGAATTTGTTTTATTTTTTATTTACTTTTCGATGTTTAATCATCATTTGGGAATCGTCTGCTTATTCAACGTTCTTTTTTATGTGAGAGGTCAACGAATAAGCACATTGCTCTCCTGATGGTAAGTGATAATCGTGGCCTATAAACACCATAGATGTCACGGGTGCATCGCTAACCTATAGCTGGGATATCAGTCCTATTGTGCATGTCTACTGGCTACCTTACCCTTCAGGTTTAATATGACAGAGTCATTATGGCAGCAGCAATAGGTGAAGCAGTAGATTCCTAATCGGGCATGTCGTTGAACAGCATTCTACCAGCAGTGGGCTTGTCAGTGATGATTTTAACCAGTGCTTACCTCTTACGAGGTGCCAGACAGGCAGGTAGGCATGGGCGTGGTGGACGATAGTGTCTTAACAACTAACATTAATTTTAAACAACGCAGTTTTCAGACCTCTGGTAATGAAACTGATCATGGTGATATTCACCTACTGTCAGGTAAACTTCTTCATCAATTGCTTCCTCTTCCTTAAAAATACTAGTTTACATAAAATTATAACTGGAACAATTCTCACGCTTTGTATAAGTGTAAAAAATTACATGTCGCTGCTTATACTGGAATCAAAATAAGCAAACATTAAAATATCATAAGAGTATCATAAGAGATATTAAAAGTTAGGGCCATTGAAAAATGTGAATTTCAATTGTAATGACGTGGTCGTTTCAAAAAATACATAAAATCCTAGGGTTTTGTAGCTAGAGGACTCCTAGTCCTAGTCAGGTAACTGTTCACGTAATAGATGGGAAGATATTATTAAAAAAAATACACCACAGGAATAAAATCCTCAGTAACTCGCGTGGCATTGAACTGTCAGCAAGACGAAGATAACAAGTTTGGTCCCTGTCTAAGGTTACATTATTTCTTACTAAAAATTGTAAAAATCTTTGGATCAATGTTAATGTTCAACAACACGAGTATAAACTGATTAAAGATGCACACCGCACAGCACTATGTTCACTTGCGTTTTACAAATGTGCACCGGTCTGTACACAATCTTACGCGTGATTAGCCAACCTCTAAACAAGACTATCGTTGACAGGGCAAAAAATATTTGTCGCGCAATAATTACACCATGTACACAGCTTCATAAACATTATTTTTAAAGTTACTGAACTCTATTATATAGATATAAAAGCTACATATTTATTAATTTGCGCAGAATTAATTTACAAAACTCTTTTTAAATTTTATTGTTATAACTCAGTTTATAACTAAAACCTAAGTATTACAATTTTACAAAACTATGAATAATGTAATACATTTTTTATAACGGAACGTTAAAAAGCTCCATGATGTGTTACTTCTGGGGACTAGGTAACATCCTAGCCCCCAAAATGCCTAGCGTGGAAACAGAGAAAAGCTATATCATAGTCTAATCTACGCAACTTCTTCCCATAAACCTTCTTTACACATATTAAGCTTATAGTAAATGTCTTTCTTATAAAATGAGTTTCAAAAATGCCTTCAATTATGCGTCTACCATATTCTTAATATCCCTTCTTCATTAATATCCCAAGGCAAATTATACAAATTGACAGACAGACAGAATACAGACATATAAATATTGTGTTAAAGATGTATGTATAAATTTAAGAAAAGTACGACAAAACATTTGTTCACACAAATGCCTGTCCCTGTTCAGATCACTGTGTTAAATCAAAGCCTCGCGGTTAGTTGGTGGAGTTAAGCGTGTACTACATCATCATAATTATCATCAGCCGAAGGACATCCACTGCTGGACATAGGTCTTCCCCAAAGAGCGCCACAAGTCACGGTCACCAGCCTTTTGTATCCAGCGACTCCCGCGACCTTTACCAGATCATCAGTCCACCATCATCACCAGTACTACCTATCCCATTAATTAATATTATAAATGCTAAAGGTTGTATGTATATTTGTTACTCCTTCACACAAAAATTGCTGAACTGTTTTTCACGAAATTTGGCACACGCATAGATGTTGACTTAGATTAACACATAGGATAGTTTTTATCCCGAAAGGATGTTCCTGTGAGACCATTAACCATGCGGGCGACGCGCTAGGAAACAGCTAGTATAACATAAATATATTATGTAATAAACATCTCAAAATAAAGTCTAATTGAAAATAGAACGCCGTAACTTGTTTGGTAACAAATGGCATGTTTTGTGAGACTTGAAAGCTTTCTTCATCAAGCAAAACAAACAATTGACTTGCTATAAATAAACGGATTCATATAACCCTCAAAGCAACGCAATATCAGAAACCATCTATTCTTGAAATATTTAAGTGGTGTCGGTGGCATAATGCCGCTGCTGTAGAAATTCCTAGAATATTATGTTTCCATACAGTCACTTGTAATATCCTATGAATGCTGCGAATCTTAAGTTATTATACCTATTTATTTATTACGCTCAGTATAAATATTTTAACCGATTCCTATTTAATCATCATTCCATCAAAATACACAAAAATATGTATAATACTCATATATATACATGTCTTCACTCCAAGCCTCTTACGGAGTAGATACTATCAAATCACAAGATCCTTGTAAACCTTTTCCCCGTGTTGGTCCGGGCTCCTTTGTAGAATAGACCAACTGCCTTCCTGCCAGGCAGCTCGTAAAAGGCGAGCATAGGCTCACCGTCACGAACACCATGACATCTTACTAGGTGGTAGAGTTTCGCAGCGACTCGCCCGGATTGGTACCACCGCCTTACCTATTCCTGCCGCCATAACGTCAATGCCTGCTGTTGACGTGTTCCGGTTGGAGGGTAAGGTAGCCAGTAAACTGACTTGCTCGAGGCCTTACATCCCGGCCTCAGGTTGGCAACGCACCATTACCACCTTTGGTGTCTCTAGGCGACGAGAATTTCTTACCATCTGGAAATCCGTCTGCTTGTTTGCCTTCCAATATTATACAAAAAAAAACCTGCTTGTCTACCTCCACATTCATTATCCTTTTTTCCTTATCATTTATTCATTATCCTTTAACAGCGAGCATAGTCTTTTTCACTTTAACATCAACACTTTCTTACAATCCCACTTTTTCTAGGATCTCACTATTTCGATTTCCGTCAGCAATTGTTACATCACACATTGTGATGTTATATAAACAAGGATATTCATAATAATTTAATAAAAAAGATATCACGAATAAAGCTTGCATTTTTAAATTCAATCAATGTCTTCATTTCACAAATGGGATCCAATGGTGGTAATTTTGTTGCGCACTCACTAAACTAATTTTAAGTTATCGCTGTCTTTTTTCAACGAAAGAAACAGAAAGAGACAAAACACTTTTAGCGCTGTCAAATTAGACCGTACACGTCATTTCTACAGACGTTTATACTATTACTCGGGAAACGTCGATTAAAAACATCGCGATTTGACATGTTCGGACTAATCTGACGTGTCTAAAACGTTCCATCTCTTTTGTTTTTGTTTCATTTGAGAAAGATAGCATGCATCTAAAATAAGTTTAGTTTGTGAACAGTGGAATTACCACCAATGTGTACAGTATCAAACATTAACTTGCCTAGTAAACAAAAAAAAAACACATTTTGCTATACTACAACTATATCTCAAATATGACTTCTTGGATCACGAAAAAATTTATACGGCACCACCTCTGAAATAACTCCTACTTGACAAAAAAAAAATTAAAAACCATTAACAATTACCAAATTGGTATCTCATGTTTTTTAGAGTCAGTTAGAAAGTGTTTATTGAAAGTGATTTAAATAAAACAATCTTACAAACATATATTGACGCCAAGTCCCTAATGGCGTAGGCAGAGGATCGAATCTCAAATAGCACTGAAGAACTGTCAAGCTCCCTCTACATTAATTATTCTTTTCAAACACCCCGGTTTCAAAAAGTCATGACACTACCTTTGCATAAAATGTCAAATAATGTCGCCTCTGGTATTTACATCAAATAACATTAGTGTTGTATATTTGTTTTGTAAAATTTTTCATCTGTCATTCTTTCACCAAAGGATCTCACTGTTGCGGTCGCGGTCAGCAAGCGTTGCCTCACAGATTTTTCGTAGTGGTCTCCTTTCGATCGTCTTCATGAGTTATCTGACAAACATAACTCTCGATTTTAAACAACAACGCTTAGATGAGCTCAGAATAATCAAAAAAGACTTTTTTATGAGAGAGGGCAGCGAACAAACACACGTCTCTTCTGATGGTAAGAGATAACTGTGACCTATAGACACCATCGATGTTACAGGTGCGTCGTTGTCATGTGGACATGATTTTAGGCCTATTGTAAGTCTACCGGACGGACATGACAGAGTCATTATGGAGTCAGGAATTCGTATCAGAATCAGAAAGAAACTTTATTCACATAAACCATACAAGTGATACTTGTGAAGGTCGACAAATTTTTAACTTCCACCGGATCACAATCGGTAAGGCGATGGATCCCTACCCGGATAAGTTGCTGCACAGCACACTACCACCAGTGGTCTTATTAGTGACTTATATTGTAACCAGTGCTCTCACGAGCTGTCTGGCAGAGAGCTCTATTCTACTTTTGCGGATCCGGACCAACATGGAGTAAATACACATAACTTATAAATATAAGCAGTAAACGAATATCTGCCTTAGAATTCAGTTTAGAAGGCAGTCCAATGGAAGTGTGAGGTTTCTAGAACAGGTTTCCAGTTCGATGGCTTTTTCATATCTGTTTCAATAGACAGCACTCGCAGTGTGTTGTTCATAATTTTGTGCAATGAAGCCATTTTTGATAATTTTAGCAGCGACGTACGTGGAAAAAGGTTTAAAAAGTTCTGAAAGACGATATAAAAGTCTTTGAAATGTTAAATAATTAACCGCAGTGAAACTGCAAAAGCCGACTTCAAATAAATGTTTCATTGCATTCTTTTTTGAGAGACAGCAAATGGTTTCAAATTTGTTTCACATAAATTTTATCTACGTTTTGAGATTTTTTTTATGATATTGGAAGGCAAACAAGCAGACGGATTTTCTGATGGTAAGAAACGCACGCCGCATAGAGACACCAAAGGTAATGGAGCGTTGTTAATCTGAAACCGGGATGTTAGGCTTCGAGCAAAAGTAACTTTACCGGCTACCTTACTCTCCAAACCGGAACACGTGATGACGTTATTGCGGCAGGAATAGGTACCCATACCACCTAGTCAGATGTCACGGTGTTAGTGAGCGTATGCTCGCCTTTTACGAGCTGCCTGGCAGGAAGACAGATTGTTTATTCTGCAATGGAGAACGGACCAACACGGGGCATTTATAGATTAGTGAAAATTTTATGCATTATAACTTAAAACCTAGTCGAATCATGACATTATGGATCATCTTCGAAATTGTGACCTATCTTTCTAAAAAGGAACCATTACAGTCGGTTAGCTGTTGACGGAGTAATAGATTAACAAACCTAGAAAGGAATATAAAGTAAAAAGGTATCTTCACGCCCATATCCCAAAAGAGGTAGGCAGAGGCACAACCAGGGCACCCACGACTAGCCGAAGATACTAAGTCCCATAATGTGATAGGTGGCAAGCCTATCGCCAACCGGGCACGTTTCCAATCCCGACCAACATTTTTTTTAAATTACAAAATTGGAAAAACCCAATTTTATTTTTGTTGGCCGACCCGGGATCCGACACCGAAACCTCATGCAGTCAAGTCCAACACCCGGACCGCTCGACCACAGAGGCGTAAAGTTAATTTAATCTCTCCTTTTACCACCACTAAAGTAAAATTTAGAACATCCTTATTTTGGTTAAAAAGGGCAAATACATACACAACTTTTGAAAATAAAAAAGTTATAAGTAAGAAGTAATACTTGTTTATGGCACTAAAAAAACTCTTGAAAAAATATTTAAAACTAAAACAAGAGTGCATACGCAGAAAAATATTTCTAAACCAGGTTGGTGATTTTGACCATTGACTTTTGCTACAAATGCGCGCGCATCCTTAAATTTCACTTGTTAAATATGTATGTTGGAATTTTTTGAATTTATTGTCGTAATTACATTGATAGCTACGTATTACATTCAAGAAATTATATATAAAAAAAGAAGGGTTAAGGTTGCACTCCGGGAGTGCCGGAAGAAGTGAAAACTTGAATATTAACGTTGTGCATTTTTGATATTTTGGAATGGTTAAGGAATAATTTTGCACGAATTGTTTTAATTATTAGTTTGAAATGTATGTAGTAGAATACAATATTCATTTATTGCGCTATCGTACACATACATGACAACACGACTATTCGCACAAGCGCCATGATACGCCTTCTAAACGAAACAGCTGGCGCAGGCATACATTTTCACCGCACCGGAAAAAAAGAGGGGGATACTTCCTCTCCTATGCCGCGCCCGCTGGTTACTCCCCACCCCTCTTACTAATTTTTGATCAGGTCACGTGTTTAGTCTTCAGATCAGGACACGTTTGAGTTTAGAAGTTTTTACCCATTTTAAAAAAAGTGCGCAACGCCGCTAAAGAAGTTTTCACTTAAAAAGTAACTTCTATTTACAATATGCGTTTTATGGCATTTTTAAATATGAACAATTATTTGATTTGTGCCGAACAAAGTAGGCAATGTCAATAGTTGGATAGCCGAGAGCAAGTTTATGCCCAGCTTATAATCAACGAACCGTTACACGTAAGTGTAAGGCTTGATTCACACGTACTACAACCACACCGCAACCACACTACGTGGACGGATACAATTTTATATTGAAAATGAACAGTAGAATTTACACGGACCACATTTTATTGTTATTGACCATACGAGTGATACCAACCATATTGCAACCACAATCATGAATACAACACAATTACCTGACAGAATTTAATCAATTTGTTGACTAAAGGAGTATTCCCCTACGAAAACCGATGTAAAGGTAGCTTTATATTATACTCACGAGCTTAGTTGTGTCATTTCATCGACAAGCAACCACATCCTTAATATTTTATTGAAATCACAACCCACATTTAACTGCAGTGACACTATTCATACGTCACCACACACTCAAGTGGTCAACGTTTTGTGATTTGAATACGATACATGTGAAATAAAACTAAACACTCGTAGTTTATATATAAGAGGAGTTAAGAGAGTTTTGGTGATATCGAGAGAAAAGATGGTCGAAGTTTTTTCATAATTATTGAATAGTGTTAATATTGAGTGAAATTAGTCAAATTTGGTGGCATTTTGTACAATTTTGTTCAGTGAAAGAGCACAAATTAAATAATTACTAAGAAATTGGCGTATTGTGTATTTCGTCGTTGCCGCCAAATCTCATTACAGAACTAGTGTAATGAGCCACCGCGTTACCCAAGAGCCTGACATGACTTCCTGGCGACTTATGACTGATGACTAATTATAATTGATTGAAAATGATATAAAATTCGATTCAAATTTCTACTTGACTAATGGCTAAATACTAACGTGAAGGCCAAAACCTAAAGAAAGAAAGAAAGAAAGAATGAGGAGTCAATTGTTGTTCCATAAATATTTCGAGTCACCTGCAATTAACCATGGTTGGTGGTAGTGAGATACTTTACCTTTTAAACGTTATGATTAATACGTTATACTATTTTCCGTACAGAAAACAATTTCTTGATTAGTACTAACGTTTGTCAAAGGCACCAAACAGACATGTAAGAAAGTTGCTCTATACCAATAATTATAATAAACTTTTTTTTGAATTATTAATAGCGCTCGGCTAGTTTAAATGAATAACTATTTGATAAATGTACAGACTCAGAAAGTAGACCATATAAGTAATACTTGTGGTCGTCGACATTTAAATAAACTCCCACCGGATCGGAATTACTGCCAAATACTGAGAAAATCTGTCAAAATTCAGCGGGCTTGTATTTTTTTGAAACTACCAATAACTTAAAAAAAAAACACAAATTACAATCTAGTTTACATGGGCAAAGATTACTGACCTTGTAACGTTCCTGACCAGGTAACGGTGAAATATAGGAATTTAAACACACACAAAGTAATAAAAAAAGTATCTTCATGCCCATATCCCCGAAAAGGTAGGCAGAGGCACAACCAGGGCACCCACGACTAGCCGAAGATACTAAGTCGGATAATATGATAGGTGGCAAGCCTATCGCCAACCGGGAAATTGGAAAAATCCAATTTTCTGTTTGTTGGCCGACCCGGGATTCGAACCCGAGACCTCATGCAGTCAAGTCCAATACCCGGACCGCTCGACCACAGAGGCGATAAACAAACGATAATCTCATCCGCTAATTGAGTAATATTCATTTCAATAAAATTAAGATTTGGAGATAGTGCTGCTTTTTGATTTTTGTTATTTTTTTATGACAGGATATATCTACCTTTAAACGCATAAATATAAAAAGACAAACACAGCTATCATAATCGCAGACATTTTATTATATAACTTATCCATACATCGGGAAACATCTTTTGAGAGCGGAACAATCAATTACTAAATTGAAATGTCTAAAATGTTGAATCTGTATTGTTTTTATCACTTACACAATAGGTCTAACATCCCAGCCGCAAGACCGCACCTGTAACATCTACAGTGTCTATAGGCCCTGGTTGTCCCTTTCCGACAGGCGACCAGGCGTGCTTGTTTGCTGACCTATCATATAAAAAATGGAAAAATGTAGCAAGCAAGCATAAGTTTAGATACTATATTTGTCAGAATCCGCTCCACTGTATGCAAGCCCTTGGGTTATTTTGTTATCCGGACCAGACATTCTTAAGGAACTGTCATTAGGAGAGTTCGTGACCGGAATACGTGTGGAGTTTGCGTAAATCAATATTATAACAGAACAATCCACACTAATGTACGAGGTTTAGTGGTTTAGCCGTTAAAGAGCAACATACAGACTTTCGCATTTGTAGCGTTTGTATTGAGTATGAGTTTTTGAATGAAGTAGTTTAAGTT
>NJDD01006127.1:51524-70911 GCA_002245505.1 Calephelis nemesis | reverse complement strand
CGAACCCAGGTTTATAGTTTTTAAAAATAAAATTGTGATTGAAAGACAAGTAACGAAGTGTTAGCGTAGTTCATAGCTTAAAAGATTGGCAAAATAAAAAAATATATATAATAATTTAGAATACCGCCATTAAAGAAAACGTGATGCTCCTTTGGTTATGAGAAAAATGAAATAAATATAAAAATATAGCATTACATATTACAATAAAAAAATATTGTATAATAATAAGTAATAAAAAATAAGATAAAAATGGTTACGAATATGGAGAAAGCGAGTCAGATTTGCAAGGATCGTAAGGTTTGGCACTCGATAATCTCTGCTTACCACGTAAGGAACTTGGCATGATGATATCTATGTATGTACCTAAATTTGTAAGTGTCCGTAAGAAACTGATGTTGAAACATTTCATAAAAAGATATAATTAATTACTGTATAAGTTTTATGCTTCTTAGACTGAGGGTGGATTTGGTCAATGACTTTACAACCATTAATTGATTTTTATATTTTGCCTTAAAACTATCTTACAAGTTTTACTAGACCATTTCATTACAAAAGTCTTTATTCCAAGACAATTCTGTGCTATCTTGGATACGAACACCCAGTTATCTTAACACCACAATGTTCCTTCCATTCTACAAGATACGGACTTAAAAGTACAAAAAAAGGAAACATATTTCGTCTCTTTTGAAAAAACTGGAACAATGCGAGAATCCTGACACGGAAATTAAAAGGAAAAACAAAGGCAAATTACCCGTAGGAAGATGAAAGACTTTTTTTTGTGTCTATTTGCTCTAATTACTAGCATTTTCTGGATTTGTGTGGCTAAGTGACTTGTTCTAGACATCAAGCGTTGAACTTGACTTCTTGAGGTCCCGGGTTCGATCTCGGGATCGGGCAACAAAAATAAAGAAAACGTGTTTTTCCCCTGTCTTATAAAAGTAATGTTGCCAAGGATTGGATATGTGCCCGGTTGGCGATAGGCTTGCAACTTATCACAATGTGAGACTTAGTGTCTTTGGTTAGTCGTGGGTGCCCTGGTTGTGCCTCTGCCTACCACTTCCGGGATAGGGGAGTGAAGATACTTACTTAATTTTTTTTTTCATTTCAGCTTGAAATACTTCTAAGCAATAGGCTTGCTACCTAGCACATTGTGGGACTCAGTGTCTGCAGCTAGTCTGTGGTGCCCTGATTGTGCCTCTGTCACTACTTTCTTTTTACTAGCTTTCCCGGCGTACTTCGTACCAACTGTCCTGTGTGATGTGAATTTTTTTGCTTCGATTTTAAGTGTTTTAATTTTCCCATCTGTGGTTAAGAAGATTCCAAAAATTATCTTAAAAATTGATCCAGCAGCGAGATAAAAGTGTACCAAACCCGACTTTTTATTACATGGTTATAAGTGAAAGGTTCTATTTCTTTAAAAAAAGATAATTTTAGAAAAATAAATTTAATTATCCTCCTGTAAGACATTTATGACCTCATCCAAAAAATTACGTAACTTTTACGCATTTCTCACCTCAGAAAGCTTGACATTTTTCCGCTCAAAAATGTTTCACTTGGGGATTGATTATCTTCAATATTTAAAGTGCTGCTGGGAGCGTCCCGTTTTTATTTATTCTGTATTCATAAAAATATTTTAAGATGGCAAGTAATCGTAAATCTAAAATACAGAAACAGGAAAAATCCCTCTGTATAGCAGTGGAAGTCAAATAGGTGGTTTTTGATAAGTACTTTATGTAATGTTATATAATAGATTAATTTAAATATATAATAGATAAATTTAAATCTTCGCGTTATAATATCATTTTTAATTATTTGTAGGGGATACTCACGATATAATATTTTATTTTATTTGTCGATATTTCAGCCTAGTTGCATAGGCCGTGGTCACGATGGCACTGACCGTCGTGCCCACGGACTACTATGGAGTATCCCGTATTGACAATTACTCATGTTATAGCCCTAGCTTTACGAATCATCAAGCAGACGCTCTCTACTACACAGGGAATCAGGATCTAACGGAGGGAAATTGTTTGGAGAATGATATACTAGCTTCCAGCCGTGACTATGCTCATCAAACAAATTTTTTATAAATCGTACTATTTACGTTATTTTGTTTGTGTGGGACTTTTATAAGAATACATACACTACTCAACATACGTAGCCTCTATGGTCTAACAGTTCAGCGTCTGACTTGACTTCTAGAGGTCCCAGGTTCGATTCCTGGGTCGGATAACAAAAAATTGGAATAGTTAGGAGGAAAAAAAATGTGTATTTTAAATTTTCTAATAATGTTGCCAGGGATTGGATTATATGCCCGGTTGACGATAGGCTTGTCATCTATCACATTGGGGGATTTATTATCTTCGGATGTCGTGGGTGCTTTGTGCCTCTTCGTACCTCTTCAGGGATACGGACGTTGAGATACTTTACTTCCGAAAGTAGGAAATTTGTAAGAACACATACATCAAAGCCCTTACTTGCTTGACAAGTTTACTATACTCGCTACCGTCTCTGTAGATCATTTGTATGAAAACTTTTAACAGCGCCTCTATTGGTAACTAAGAGAAACACATTTTTAGACCAACAGTGTCATAGACAAGTATCTTACTGAACGTAATTTATAATAACTAAGGGCTCTGTTTCAAAACGTATAGTTACGATATAAACTAGGGTGGCTACACACATACGTGGTGTAGGAACTCTTCTTATCTATGGAAATGTATCTTTGATTCATGGGATTGATATGCATTTGTAATGGACGTATACTGAATTTGCTTAGCTTATCTTTCTCTTTGGGAGTAAATTTATGGGATTAATAAACAATATGTTCAGTAATTTAATGGTGGGATAAATTGAATCCTTAACCGTTATCCCATTTCTATCCCTTATGTAAATAGCTATCTCATATGTTACTTTATAATTACTTGTATACATTTAATAAAACTAGTCATTTACAGAATACTAGCGGCCCGCTCCGGCTTTGCACGGTTATGAATTATACATTTAAACCTACCTCTTTAATAACTTCTCGAACCCGTTGCGTAGTTTTAATGATTTACGCATACAAAGGGATATAGGGACAGAGGAAGCGACTCTGTTTTATATTACGTAGCAATCCTAGATTATTCCAGATATTAATAATCCATATATTTTTTTTCTATATTCACATCTTACCTTTTTATGCATAATAATAACAAAATTTGATCGAAATTAAATAAAATCAAATTTTGTTATTAAACATTTGATTGTTCAAGATCGTTTATCTGACTTGTTGATCGAGAATGACGTTTATACATAGACTTACGGCCAATATTAATAATCAATCCTAATCCAAAACTCGCTGTCCAAGATTGATATTTTGATCCATTTTTATGTTATCGCGTGCCAATAACATATCTGTGAACTGGATTAATATGGCAATTAGGTATGAGATAGGCCGGCAGATACGCAGCTATCTAGATTGCTTGAAATCCATTAGATTGAGATACATTATTAACATTGGCCGTTAGAAAATAGTATTAGAGGCACAGCCAGGGCACCCACGGTCAGCTGAAAACACATTTGCTAACAAAAAATGAAGTTTCGCACCAAGTTATTGGGCACGTAAGTTTTATTTAGTTAGTTTTGAAATATGGTAAGCCTATCGTCAACCGGGCACATGTCCAATCCCAGGCAATATAGATTTAATTAGAATATTTAAAAATACATTTTCCTTTTGATGTCTAACTTGGTGATCGAATCCGGGACCTGAACAAGTCAAGTCTAGCGCTGGACCATTACACACAGAGCCGACGGAGACATATAAATATATCTAACAGATGTGCCTTCGAACTTGAACGATGCATCTAACATACCGGCCATTTATCATATTAGCTTGTAGCTTTATACAAACTTTCGTCCTTATTAGTCAAGTTAATTTTTTAAAAAATATATTTTATGTTTGAACTCGGGTCTTTTTGCAAATCAAATTTTATCAAAATCTGTCGACTGGTTTAGCCATGAAAGCGTAACAGAAATGCCGACTTTCAGGTTTCCAATAATATTTTCATAGTATAGATTCATTGTCCAGTATAACATCAGGTTGTATACAATAATGTATAAACTTACTTCCGCAATTCAAAAGCTCTTACTTTGATGGCAACGTTGAATAGCAAGGGAGCTTCCATGCAAATTTATTTTTTAGCTACAAAATTAATTACATCAAACATAGCGATGAAAGCTAAAAGTTCCAGGCTTTGAGCTTAATTATCAGGTATGTCTAGACTAGTCTATTTTCAAATAAAGCCTGCTTTGAGTCTAAAGTTCAAAGCGCTATTGTCATTTAAGTGCTTAACCCTTACGGAAACATTTTAATACTTTATTCAAACAAGCTTTATTTATAACATGTAGATAAATTTCTTCCTATATGCAAAAAGAAAACAATTTATCTTCTTTAAATTAAATGTAAGTTTTTTTTGCGAATAACATTTTAGGCTTTTCATATATTTAAATAATTTTAGTATAACATAATAGGGTGAAGAAAACATTATTCCTTTAACTCTGCCATCCAGCTGCCAATTTCGAGTTCGATTCCCGACGGAGGCAGGAATTTCTTTGTTATAAATATATAACTTTATTATAAATATTATTTGTAAATAGATATCCCTGGACAACAATTTACACGAATTGCATATAACCCCAAAGTATTCAAATTATATGCTTGTAATATAGGTGTTAGTCAACGATACTAATACATAGAAATATTTAAATAGATACCAGAATAAATTTAATAAATACCCAGACCCGGAAATGCAGACATCTAAATGTTAATCACACAAATGCTTGCCCCGTCGAGAATCGAATCCGAGCCTCGCGGTAAGTTGATGTAGTTAGACGTGTATGCTAGCCACTTGACCAACGAGGCAATTTATGTTGTATAAAATTTAAGTATCTATTTATTTCTGTGTATTAGTATTATCTACACCCATACCATAAACATATAAAATGCTTACTTTAGAGCTAGATTCAATTAGTATAATTTGACCAGGGATATTTATTATTTACTTTTCGACCTGGCGAACTCCAAGTCGTTTGACAATACAGGTACTTACGATTTGTATGGAAAAACATGAAGTATTTTTTCTATCTTCTTCGCAATTTTCTTGGACTTTGTCTGCATAAGAACCTTCTGACTATAGCCCACACAAATGTAGATGTAAAAAGTTTATAATGGTCTATTCCCGCGACCAATGTCATTGGTGAAGCCTTGTTATGAATAAAATTGTTTAAATATTTGAGAAATATTCAAAAAAGTTGAGCTTAAATGAACTCATTTCAAATTATGATAATTTATGTTCCGGGTACGTCAGACCTCGCAAATATTACATTAGGTTCACTTTAGAAAATAAAATGAAGAACGTAAAATAAACAGTTTTCTTCAGAAAACATTCAAATTTTTATTTGATCGGTGTAGGAATGCGATGACTCTATCATCGTCGTAACTAGTCATTTAGTTATTTAGATAAATGGAATATTCCACCAATTTACATTTTGGATTTTACACCTCTTTAAAAAATCTTAAAGAGGTTTTTTTTATGGAAGGCAAACAAGCAGACGAATTTCCTGATGGTAAGAAATTCCCGCCACCTAGAGACACCAAAGGTGTTAATGAAGCGTTGCCAACCAAAGGCCGAAATGTTAGGCCTCGGGGAAAAGTAAGTTAACCGGCTACCTTACCCTCCGAACCGGAACACGTCATGACGTTATGGCGGCAGGAATAGGTAAGGCGGTAGTACCAATCCGGGTGAGTCGCTGCGAAACTCTACCACCTAGTCAAATGTCACGGTGTTAGTGACGGCAAGCCTATGCTCACCTTTTACGAGCTACCTGGCACAGGAAGGCAAATGGTCTTTAATACAAAGGAGCCCGGACCAACACGGGCACCTCATCTGTTTAGTAAGGGGGATCAAAAGTATTTTTTAACCTTTCTCGAATTATAAAATTCCAACTAACCAAAATTTCATTGTGATCGGTTCAGTAGATTTGGCTTCAATCGCGGTGTTGATACAAACAAACAGAAAAAAAATTGTAAAAACTTTGCTGTTTAGTCACCTGCACTTACTTTTCTGAAATAACTTTAACGTGCAGGATTCACTCTTCTAGTTTCTATAAAAGTGTGGATTAAAATAGCATCTCTTTAACTTACTCTAACAAGAAGTTCTTAATTCACCTGTAAGTTTTTGTATGGTTTATGTATGTATGGAATATCCATACACACACCCTGTTAGTGTACGATAGATAGAATTAATCTATCTTTGAAATTGTTTGTAATAATAATGAAGCTTATTAAAAATATAAATATGATAATGATTAAAAATATAAAGTAGCTGTGATTTAAATGTTTACGAATTACTATAAATATTTAATTTCTATACATTTAAATAAATATCTTCACACCACGGTGAAATATGTTGGTTAAATGCTTAAATTTAAATTCGTGTTAAAAAGTTGTTACAAGGTGTAACAACTTTTTAACACGAATACTCTACAAATAAATAAATTTAATTTTATTTACTTCATTTTATATCTATATAAATAAATTCGAGTATGTCTGTTTGATGAGCTCTCGCAGCTAAACCATTACACCGATTTTATAAAAATTGATAGCCCGAATTCAAACAGAAATTTCTTTTTTCACATACAACGGAAGTGAAAATTTATGTTCAAAATCTCAATGTCAAAGACGTGGATAAATAGCCAGTTATTAAAAATACGTTTTATATTAAAACATTAATTAATAAATCTGTGGTCTAGCGTTCCGGTGTCGGATTTGACTTCTTGAGGTCCGGGTTCAATCCGAAATCGGGCAAAAAAATTGCGTATTTCCAATTTTCTAACATATACAATGTTGTCCGGGATAAAGATGTTGCCAACCGTTTTGGCTGTTACCTATCACATTAAGGGACTTAGTGTCTTCGGCTTGTCATGGGTGCCCTATTAGTGTCTCTGTCTAAATATTCGGGGATGTGGGCGTGAAGACTCTTGAAAACTGGAATTCGAACTGAGACTTCTTTTTTCAAATTGGAAATAAATTGATATGCAATATCTTCACTGTTTAACTCGTGGTTAAACCAGTTATTACGTTTTACACTAAAACATATAAAAACCTGATAAGAATCATCTGATAAGTCATCGGTCTAATATAAATAATAAAGTTAAATTCAGCGACTTCTTTTTTCAACTTGGGGTTAAAATTGATATGCAACATATAACACTGTTTAAATCGCGGATAAACGGCCAGTTATTACGATTTACACTAAAACATATAAAAACGTGATAAGAATCATCTGATAGGTCATCGATCTATTATAGATAATATAGCTTAAATTCGGAGACTTCTTTTTTCAAATTGGGGCTAAAATTAATCTATATGTATAAAAATGAAACCCGTTTTCCTTGGTCACGGCATCACGCGTGAATGGCTGGACCGATTTCACTAATTCTTTTTTTGTTGTATTTGTTATTATTAGGATAAGGTTCTTACGGAAAAAATATTAAGAAAATCTCTCAGAAATATTGAAAAATATACATTTAATTTTGCATATTTTAAAAAACGCGCGTAGCGAATGTCAATGTCATTCACAGCAATTAGACTATAGCACAAATTAGATATTAGTAGGACTATATTGAAAGAACATCGTGTGTTCGGAAACGTCATAACATTTTATTTTTCTCATACAAACTGAGCGGGCGGTACGAAGCTCGCCGGGACAGTTAGTTTGTCATATTTACACAGCGAAAGTCGCGGACAAACAGCCAGTTATTGCGTTTTACTCTAAAACATAAAAACGTGATAAGAATCGTCTGATAGGTCATCGATATTATTTTATTATCTGTGAGCGGGAACTCACACTTTATAAAGTAATTGCGCCCTAACGCAATTACCTTAAAAGCTTGTCACGGAGGCTAAATTTAATGAACTTTGAAATAAATTGTCTTGAATATAATCTTACTTTTTTGGGTTTTTGGGCTGAAGTTTAATACAATTACTTAGAAACAAGTAATGGCTATCCACTTGTTACAGAGGCTTTAAAGGAAATTACGTTTACTTGTCGATGTATTTATTTACGTCTAAAAGTAGATTGTTTTAGGACAAAAATTTATCTAACCTTAAAGTGAGCAAGTTAATTGCTTGTGTTAGGGGTGTTCTTGGTCAATACTTAGAAATGTTTATATAGATAAAGTAAAAAATAATATTTATGGATGTGGGTATACGAGTAGACCTAGTTTTCCCGTGTTGGTCCGGGCTTCCCCATGTTGGTCCGGGCTCCTTTGCAGAATAGACCATCTGCCTTCCTGTGCCAGGCAGCTCGTAAAAGGCGAGCATAGGCTTAAAATCTCTAACACCGTGAAATCTGACTAGGTGGTAGAGTTTCGCAGCGACTCGCCCGGATTGGTACCACCGCCTTACCTATTCCTGCCGGCATAACGTCATGACGTGTTCCGGTTCGGAGGGTAAGGTAGCCGGTAAACTTACTCTTGCTCGAGGTCTAACATCCCGACCTCAGATTGGCAACGCACCATTATCACCTTTGGTGTCTCTAGTTGGCGTGAATTTCTTACTATCGGGAAATCCGTCTGCTTGTTTACCTTCCTATATCATAAAAAAATCATGCCTGAACTGATGGACCAAATTCGGTTATCCTTTTTGTTTGTTGTTTATTATAAAATTGTAGTATTGTTAAAAATAGGTAATATTGCAGAAAAAAAAGGAAGAAATAACGAGCACTCGTTAAAATAAGAACAATCACACTTCATTTTTTCCATACAAACTGTTAGTAATATAAAATTTGCCGGGTTGGCTAGCATCAAATGATTACGCTTTCCAATTTCGAAAATTAAAACGCAAACTTTGAAACGTAATTAACGTCAGAATTGATGAAGTATTAGTGATTTTGCGGCTGAGTTGGATAAACTCGTTGTTATAAATAAATAAAGGTTTTTATTACATCATTGTTGGCAATAATCATGTAGCGGTTATGAATGTTTCGCCAATTGCTGATTATTTCGACTGCATTATGCCAAATGAATGGGCAGGAGTAAATTTAATTAAAGTGAAGCAATTAAACTCTGTAAAACAGAAATAATCAATTTTTAATCAACCTGTAGTTTTTAATGTAACAGTCACGGTGTATTTGTAACAAAAGTGTGTTTTGTATACACACTTTTTGAAGTGAAAACTTCTTTAGCGGCGGTGCGCACTTTTTTTGGAATGAACTTCCTTCCAAAAAAAATAACTAAAACTTCTCAACTCGCTTCAGAACAATTGATCCTGATCGAAAATTCGTAAGACGGCGCAGGATGCTTGCGTTTGCACAAATCTTCGCGTTGTCATGTTTGTGTACGATAGCGCAATAAATGAATATTGTATTCTACCACATAAATGACAGTACTTTCATACTAGTAATTAAAGTAATTCGTGCAAAATAATTTCCGAACCATTCCAAAATATCAAAAATGCCCAACGTTAATTTTCAAGTTTTCACTTCTGTCGGCGATCCCGGAGTGCAACCCCTCGTTTTTTTAAGTTAAACTCTTCTACTTTTCACGCAATAATTATTGAACACTACGTTATACTTTAGCCACTGGAGGTAGAGTGGTAGGGATCCACCGCCGTACCTATTCCTGCTGCCATAATGACTCGATCATATTCCTAATTTGAAGGGTGGAGTGGCTGGTGGCAGTTGTCTTTTACCTTCAAGAGACCCATGTGTTTGTTTTCTGTCCTAAGACAAAGAATATCAAGTTATGTAATATTGAATAACATAATGACTAAAGGCTAGATATAACGTGTTAAGTTATAGTTTGTCACATATATATTAAGTTAGTTAACAATATAACATTACTAGATACTAACATAACTTAATTGCCGCTGTGGATCGGTTCAGTGTTGAACTTTATCCAGTTTTGATTTCCGAGTTTTGCTACTTTTTTTAAACGGCACAGATTACTAGGGTTTTAAAATACAAAACGAAAAAGGGGATTAGCGGGACACAAGAGACCTTGATTTGTTGCTACGATATGACTTGCGCTAGGATAAAAAAACTAAACGCACTAAATCCTTTTTCGCAATTGTTACGATATTTAATGTAATACGTAATTTAAATCAGGTGCTAATTTTTTCTAGTATGTCGAATTTAAAAGTACCAACAATTTAAAATCCGGAAGCTTTACTAAATACAAAACACACATCTAACGTTATTTTCAACCACACAGATAATAATTAAGGTGTCAAAACTATAAAAGATAAATACAATGTGATTTGAAAATTTTTTACATCCTCAAAAAGTAAAAAACAAATTGGTTTTCCGCTATCTGTCCCTATGTATCTGTAGATCTTTGAATTAATCGGCCAAGTGCGAAACGGACTTGCCCATGAAGGGTTCCGTAACAGGAATCGTAAAACAAAAATTCTCTCAGTCATTTGATTTACTATTACTTCACCTCACTTTTTACATTTCACTTGTACAATAGGGTGGATTTCTAACTTCAGACATTACTTTGAAAGCCTTTTTTACACTATTCTACACAGCGCCATCTCTTGAAAGTTAAACACAACTATTTAAAGCGTTGGTGTTAAAAACCCTATTGAAAAAAAAATCAAACCAATTTTTAGTAAAAGCTTAAATGGTAATGTACTTACATCGTATCTATTTTTTAGTTTTATCGTTCTCTTATTGACGTGACAACGTCTTAAATTAGGTTGCGGCTCGGAGTCACTCATGAAAAAGTGTAACGCCCGGTAACGTTACCATGAGCCACCGAACGAGAGAGAGGCCCGCCGGAGCGGCGAATGCCTTGCGTCTCTCTCCCACTTTTTAATAATATTCATATCAATAAATATTCTACCGAGAAAAAGACGTTGTCACGTAAAATCTTCGCCCGTAAAACCGACTTTACAGGCAACCATTTTTTTAGAAGTTATAGGGCACACACATTTTTCTAGTTTAGAAGTGTCTCTCGCGCAAACTTCTCAGTTCAGAAAAAAATGGCAAATCTCAATTTTATTTTTGGAAACCTAGTCATAAATACCACTAGTAGTTTTAGTTTTAAGTATGGGAAATCCCAAAATAATGTTGTAATTTTCCTATTTTTATGCAAAAATCAAGAATTATTTTACTATCAGGAAATTCGTCCGCTTGTTTGCCTCCCATTACAAAAAAAAAATATTAAATTTAGTAAGGGACAGAAAATATATAATCCATACATTACTATAAAAGTGCTAATAATAAGTTTTCATTATCACTTAGTTTTAAAACTAATAGACTGTTCTAACCTTACATAATTGTATTTCATAGGCTGATCTTTATGACGTTTATGCGCTTCCCTGAAAAGAAATCAGGTACTTACTACGTTTTAAAATTAAACTGCTGAGCTGGCAATGGGTTTGTTACATCCTAATGATGTTCAAATTATTATTTTATTTTAACAGGCAAATCATGAAAACAAAACTTGTTTATCAAAATATTTGTAAAGAAATAAAACAACATTCGTAACTTGCAAGCTTTATAAATTTATTTAAGAATTAAATATTAAAGCTTTTCATTAGGACTTTTACTTCGCTTTTTAAACATTATCGTGCTATGACGCGGCGTTACAAAGTTCCTAAAAGCTTTTCTATTAATTAAATAAATGCGGAACCATTGTGTTGTTAATTTGTTTAATAAAAATATCTTTAAACACGCATATTGAGATAATCAGATTTGGTGTGGATTATAATTATAGACACATCTTCACGTCAGGTCCCAAGCTGAATATATCAACAAAAAACAACAAAGTCAACTTCTACTATCTTTATCACAATAATTACACAAATTGATTGACATATCACGATTAGATCAATCGGATATTATCCGAGGGTGGTATCAAGAGTCGCCGTAACCAGCGTGTTTGTATGAAAAGGGTAATTAATTTGAAGGAAGCTAGACAGATTTTTCAGGATCCTGAGGTCTGGCACTCGATACTCTCTGCCTACCCCGTAAGGGACTTAGCGTAAAGATGTATGCATGTAATCTTAGTAATTTTGCATATTTGATTTCGAAGCATTTAATAAAAATCGTATTTATATTTAAGGTAAGGTATGTATGTATAAATAAATAAATAAATAAATGTCCCTGGACTAGTCACACAAATTGAATCTAACCCCAAAGTAAGCAAATTATATGCTTGTGTTATGGGTGTTAGTCAACGACACTAATACAAATAATTACTTAAATAGATACTAGAATAAATTTAATAAACACCCAGACCCGGAAATGCAGACATCTAAATGTTCATCACACAAATGCCTGCCCCCGTCGGAAATCGAACCCGAGCCTCGCGATTCGTCGATGCAGTTAGGCGAGTACGCTAGCCACTCGACCAACGAGGCGGTCAATGTATGTATATATGTATGTATGTATGTATGTATGTATGTATGTATGTATTATCACAATAATTGATTTAACATCAAAGTAAGCACATTACAATATGTTTGCAGGTGTTAGCTTAATAAACTAATAAATATCTGTGCTACGTGTTGTGACCTGTCGTCTAGTGGTTCGGCGTTGGACTTGACTTCACGTGGTCCCAGGTTCGATCCCCGGGTCGGGCAGCAATTATCTAATTTAAATCTGGATGTGGCTGGTTAATCACCTATCACATTGTGGGACTTAGTGTCTTTGGCTCTGCTTCTAACCCTTCGGGGATATGAGCGTGAAGATACTTTTACTAATAAAATATATGTTATTATTTTTTTTATGATATTGGAAGGCAAACAAGCAGACGGATTTCCTGATGGTAAGAAATTGACGCCGCCTAGAGACACCAAAGGTGGTAATGGTGCGTTGCCAACCTGGGGCCGGGATGTTAGGCCTCTAGCAAAAGTAAGTTTACCGGCTACCTTACCCTCCAAACCGGAGCACGTCATGACGTTATGGCGGCAGGAATAGGTAAGGCGGTGGTACCAATCTGCGCGAGTCGCTTCTAAACTCTACCACCTAGTCAGAATTCACGGTGTTAGTGACGGTGAGCCTTTGCTCGCCTTTTACGAGCTGCCTGGCAAGGAAGGCAGATGGTCTATTCTACAAAGGAGCCCGGACCAACACGGGGAAATATTATAATTATTAATATAATTATTAAAAATACATTCATACACAGAAATCAAGAAGCCTATGCTCGTTGCATTCCTGCCCCTGTAGGGAATCAATCCTGAGGCTAGTGGATGGTCAAACGTAGGTGTGCATTTCTTTGTTATTAATTAGTTAATTATTACTTGTTATTTGTTAACTGCAAAAAATGACTTTATAGTTTATAATTGATTGATTAGAATCACATCGCAATTTGATAACTTAGTTTTTCGACAGCTAATAATTCCGAGATGGTCTCACGTAAATTTTATTAACAATTTACTAGTGTTTTTGAGTAATACTTATACATAAATTATATTCACGCATAAATTTCATATATACCTATATGCATTATTAAGCACGACCAGCTCGTCCGTTGCAAGGATGGACAAACTTTTCCCCGTGTTGGTCCGGGCTCCTTTGTAGAATAGACCTTCTGCCTTCCTTTGCCAGGCAGTTCGAAAAAGGCGAGCATAGGCTTCCCGTCACTAACACCGTGACATCTGACTAGGTGGTAGAGTTTCGCTGCGACTCGCCCGGATTGGTACCACCGCCTTACCTATTCCTGCCGCCATAACGTCACGACGTGTTCCGGTTCGGAGGGTAAGGTAGCCGGTAAACTTACTTTTGCTCGAGGCCTAACATCCCGGCCTCTGGTTGGCAACGCACCATTACCATCTTTGGTGTCTCTAGGAGGCGGGAATTTCTTACCATCAGGAAATCCGTCTGCTTGTTTGCCTTCAAATTTCATAAAAAAAAAGTAAAACATAAATTATATTCATACATAAATTTCATATATTTGTGGCTAAGGTAGACAAACATATATGCATTATTAAGCACGACCAGCTCGTCCGTAGCAAGGATGGACAAACTTCTATGTTATCATACAAGTAAACCTTCCTCTTGAATAAGCATTTATAGAAAAATCGCATTACAATCCGTTGCGTAGTTTTAAAGATTTGAGCAAACACACACACAAGCATCTTTTTTGATTTTATGTCGTGATAACTGAGTTTGATTTCGATGCGGATTTATTTGTTTGAAATCTGACTTGATCGAGATGATTTCTTAGCTACATTGCATGTAGGTTTCGTCGGGGTTACTTAAATTTTTCGCTCTAGTGTTAATTATTTCTTCAAGTGGATGTATCTTTTCCTGCCTGCGAAAGCTAATACGACTCACACAAAAATATTCTCTTTTTAAACAGATATTAGTCTGATTTTCTAATTCGGTTTACAATACACACTGGAACAAGAGATGATTGTGATTGTCACTTACAAATTCTTTGTTAGTCGATTTGGTCAAGGTGTTAGCGACATCAACTGTTGTTGGATTATAAAAAATATCTGGATGACCGATTATAAATTGTGTTTTTTGGAAATTATATTTAAGTACGAATTACACAATTAGTCTAACCTCAAAGCAAACAATCATTAACTTCGTTACTTAACAACGGACTTCGTTACTTAACAATGCCATCTGCTGGAACTTTAATTATTCGCCAAAAAATAGTATTATTATTCGCCAATAGATGTCAGGAAGAGTCATAACAAATTGGGACTACTCAAACGCCTCCTATTTGTTAAAAAAGTAAGTTTAAGTCGATAAAACACGAATAAAACACGAATATGACATTTTCTAAAAATGATTCCTAGCTAGATCGATTTATCGCCCCCGAAACCCTCTCTATACTAAATTTCATGAAAATCGTTGGAGCCGATTCCGATATTCCAATTATACATATACAAGAACTGCTCGTTTAAAGGTATAAGATAAGATAATTGTAGCTTGGAATCATGACTTACGTTTCTAGAAAGAACTATAACAATTGGTTCAATTTTATTTAAGTAACCGTATAACAAGCAAACATAAAAATATAAAAAAAAAATTAGTTAAATTTAAGAAAATATACATGAAATAAAATAATAAGAAACTTAAAGTAAAGGAGTAAAGAAGTCATAAGGAAAGGAAGCTTAGGAAGCATAAAAAATCTTACCCCTGCCGGAAATCGAACCTGCTGCTTATTGTCAGTAGTATGCACAGATTATACCCCTGCAATATATTTGAAGACGAGACGTCAATATTTTTTGAGAGAAAATAAATATTTGTTTCAGTATGCAATCAGTTTGCGAGAGGAGTTTTTGCAATGCTCGGAGCGGTGACACCAGAATCTTTCGACACATTGCACTCGTACACCAACACATTTCAAATGCCATTCGTAACGCCATGGTTCCCTGAAAAGGTATGTGTAATTTTATACTTCCTTTACTTGAAATAAGTTTAGATCTTGTACCAAGTGGTTAAGAGCTCTTTTACAATAACTTACCCTTAGTATATCTGCTATATAATGAATGGAAAATTTTCCAAGTGATATTTTTTAAGGCATTGAAATAAAAACACGATGCTCTTGATGGAGATAGACAACCATGGCCTATTGACACTATAAATACTATAGCTTGCACCGCTGTCATTTAACCAGTATTTAAGGCATGGTAGATTAGTTTACCGGCAATCCTAACCATGGAAGTGAACGGTTATAGTAGCAGTAAGTGAGATGGTAGAGCACTACCCAGACAATTTGCTGGTTACTCTATTACTGGCCTTGTTGGTAATGACCCAGGTAACCTAATCCGGTCTCAGTCAGGTCAAGCAGAGAGTTAGATAATCAAATCAGAGGACTTGAACATTTTAGCGACCCTTACCAGGGTTGCCAGGGCTTAACACCTGATGTGTACGTTTACCTTACCTTAAATATCGAACTAAAGGATTATAGTGACTGAAATAGGTAAAATGGTAAAGCATTACCCAGATAAGTTGCTGATCATTCTATTACTGGTCTTGTTGGTACTGACCTATTTAAACGTTTCTGGCCTCTGTCAGGTCAGGCAAGAGGTAGATAACCGACTCTATACAGAAGACTTGAACATTTTAGTGACCCTTACCTCTAGACTGGAATATAGCATAATGGCTGTAAGAGTAGGTAAAGCGGTGGTACACATCACAGAGAAATGTGAGTATATCATCTCTGAACTGGTTTGAATGTTTAGATAACATAATGTTTATGATAGAGCTGGAGCTTAGTTCATAAAGCTCGTAGTTCAATTAAAAGGTCTGTGAGTAATAACTAAAAAACTGTAACCTCATTAGCTGACATATGATTAGATTCAATTTTCAGCTCCTTCATCCTATATGTCACAATCAATACATACGTTGAGCTGCACTGCGTAAGTCATTAGCTGATCTGCGGTTGACTCATTTTGGTTGAGTTATATATGTCTATTGCTTACTGTACTGGTGGTCTTGTTTTCCGTACTACTTAACCTAAACTCGCCTATAACGAGGTTTTAGATAGAGTTTAGCTTATCTGTATACAATATACCACACAGGGGATAAAGATCAACACGGGGAATATAGTCGTCTATAATATAAGTGAGTAAAAATATGAAGATATATAGGTCGATTTTGTTTTGGGATTGGTAATGGAATGGGAATCATATAATTAATAAGTAGAGGGTTACTTCTCTGCTGACTTCGCCTTGGTAATCTGGATCCACGCACCGACCAGTGACACGATACAGAAGCACACACCGAATTTATTGTATCATTGTCCAAATCACCGTAAAGTTTGCCCGAAGCAAGTTAATTCATGTAGTTATATTTCGTCCCAAATCAATCATAGCGAAAGTGATTAGCAATTTAATTAGATTAAATTTACAAGTCAATCATTGACCTCAGCCCGTAACCGTAAGTCGAGAATAGACAAGAGAATAGACTATAGTCTATTCTATTTTTTATGAGTAGCCTCGTTTGCCTATTGACAAATAGATATATTATATATCTATTTGTCAATATAATAATATAATAATAGATATATTATATATCTATTTGTCAATATATTATATATCTATTTGTCATAGATTAGACATCTGACCGATTGGGCTTCAGCATTTGCTAGTGCTAAAGTGCAAAATATACCGAAAAGGCTAAAAATATATTCTTTATACCATACTGAGGACCTGGATCAACACGGGGGATATAGTAGTCCACAATATATGTAAGTGAAGATACTTACTTAGGCAGAGAGGTACAATCTCTATATCAAACAGGGGCCCGAATCCGTATTGGGAATAAAGCCGTCTTTAATATTATAAATAAGTAAAAATATTAAGACAAAGAGGTAGATGCCCTATACATAACAAAGGACCCGAATCAACACGGGGAGTATAGCCGCCTATAATATTATAAATGAGTAAAGATATTGAGACAAAGAGGTAGATGCCCTATACCTTACAGGGGAACCGAATCAACACTGGGAATATAGTGATATATAATATAAGGATACTTACGCAGAGAGGTACATTCTCTATACCATACAGGGGATTCGGAGAATGCCGTATATAATGTATAAATACTATATAATGTATGGATGTAATATAAATGATACGTAGAACAGTACAAGTGTTTCTTCATTTAAAAATGTAAATTATATATACCACCACCTTAGGAAGAGAGGTATATTCTCTATACTATACAGGGGACCCAGATCAACACGGGGAATATAACCGTCTATAACATAAGGCAACCCTATCACATTTTGTTAATTAAAGCTTGCAATACGCTAAGTCCTATTACATTTGGCTTTGATCATTTCCGCCTTTCCCGAATAATCACCGTCCGCTAGATTATGCTGACAACTATGCCTTTAATTCAATTTTATCTCTGCAAATCAAATGATACACTAGAATTGAATATCGAAGTGCAATCTCGGCTTTTTAAAATAGAACATGGTGTCACGGCCTCCGATATTGAAGTGATATTTCGCTTTCATTTCTCTGATCTACAATATTCATAGCGGATACTGATTTCTAAACGAATTCGAAAAGATTTTTAAATTATTCTTGATCTGATTATGTATTCTAAATATAAATTATTTAAAAATTTTTGGCTATGATCTAGTTGAGAACATGATCTTGTTTAGACAATAAAAAAATGCGTTTTCAATACAAGTAGCAGTGTTTGAAAGCTCCACCGCCAATAGTGGTAATTTTATTGCGCACTCACTAACGGCCGATATTAATTACCTATTTAAAGATAAATTTAGGCCTTTTGGAGTTTTGTTGCTAAGATATTTATGTTAATTACTGAAGAACTAGCGATTGCTGTAGTTGGATAATAGTCCCACAGGAACATCTCTTCGGGATTTGATCCGGAACTATTATTCTATGTGTTAATCCAAGTTACCGTCTACATGTGTGCCAAATGTCATGAAAATCATTTAAGCACTTTTTGCGTGAAGGAGTAAGAAACAAATATACAAACTTTAGATTTTATAATATTAGCAGGATAACAGCGATTACTTGGCGACTGATCTAAAAAGCATATCTCTTCGATAAAATAAGTTATTAATTTACCGTAAGTTATCAATGTCTTTATTCAAGGGCAGCTATAGACAGATCCAAAAAATGAATGATGCTCTCAAATGAGTTTGTACATGACATTTCTCCAGACTTTAAATCTGATCCTCGGAAAACATTAATTAAAAAAGTTACGCGTTAACTTGTTTGGACTGATTCGACATGTCTAAAATGTTCCATCTCTTTTCTTTTTGCTCCATTAGAAAAAGATTGCACACATCAAAAAACGTTTCGTTTTGTGCTCTTCATAATTACCACCAATATCCAGATACTTCAATACGTAAAACTCAATATAAGGCCATCTAATGCATTTGTCACACTAAGTCAATATTCCATATGCCAGAATCAAAAAAGTTTGCTTCTTATTTCATTAATCCAACTACAAAATTAACAGCAAAATCCTCTACTTTTTAGCCGATTCTAAAAAAAAGGCTATCAATTTGATTATATTTATTTGTATGTTATGCGATATAGAAATGATATTGTTCTTTTTTTTGGAAATAAATAAATGCTGTCAAAATGGTCCAATATTAATTTGACTATGAATTAGCTAGTGGTTTTTGATTTATACTTAATAATGAAATAATTAGAGTCGGTTTGCTTATTTGCAAACGAACGCATTAAAAAACACTGTTTTTGATAACTATGTCACTATATATATATATATGCTATAATCAAATTTACATAAAGTTAGATAAATTATACCAGAACTGAATAATGTCTAATTGCAATATTTTTCAATACTTCCTCCAGTGCGTACAGGCGAAGTTTTGTCTATACTGCATAATTTTGCTGAGTTGTATATATATTCATTAAAATTTTGAATAA
>NJDD01006127.1:23937-51359 GCA_002245505.1 Calephelis nemesis | reverse complement strand
TATGGCAAGACTAGGTATATATTCATTAAAATTTTGAATAAAGGTCCTGTAGAGACTTTTCTATAAAGTTGACCCTATGTCATTGATTGTTTTAACTTATGGAATTGATGACAACTAATCTTGGGTTTATTTAATTAGGCAAAGAAAGAAAGAAGATTATTTATTTTGCGGAATATGTGTGTAAATGAGATGTTACAAAAATATTCAAGTATATCAACATATTCTACCATATTTTGGTGTTAGGTGCACACCAAAATATAATAGAATGATATTATAAGTTCTGATATTATAAAAAAATATTCTTTAAAAGTTCGGCAATCGAAAGATTTGATTTATCTTTGCATCAACCCCCTAAGTAAAAGCAACTAGCATCATAGGGTCAACTTTGTATGCCTCTGAAGTATCTTAAATAATGTTATTAAAAAAATACACGCTGCCTGTACTTGGCTGTTTTTTTAAGTACTGGAGGATAAACCAAATATCTATTCTCATAAAATAACATGTCCTTACTGACTGATTCGAGTTCTAGCCATGAAATTTAATGAGTGGGGTCGTTTTATAGAGAAGACACCCATTAAAAACGAAATTTTAGAAAATTCTTCCCCTAAGGTGGTGAAATAGGGGTTAAAAGTTTCTATTCAAGACCGTCATTTTTTAAGTTAGAAACATGAAACTTTATTTTTGGGCTGCTTATTGAAAATAAGTAGATACATAATATTTAAGCATATCTAGAAATTCAAGCCCTAAGGGGGTAAAATAAAAAGTTTGTATAAAAGTATTATCGCCTCTGTGGTCGAGCGGTCCGGCTGTTGGACTTGACTGCATGAGGTCTCGGGTTCGAATCCCGGGTCGGTCAACAAAAAGAATATTGGATTCTTCCAATTTTCTAATAAAAAAAATGTTGGTCGGGATTGGAAACGTGCCTGGTTGGCGATAGGCTTGCCACTTACCACATTATGGGACTTAGTATCTTCGGCTAGTCGTGGGTGCCCTGGTTGTGCCTCTGCCTACCTCTTCGGGGATATGGGCGTGAAGATACTTTTTTTTTAAATAAATAGGTTAAAAAAATAATAAATTATACAAATAGTTTTTAATTGAACTCCAATTCCGTAATTGTTAACTTCGCGTCGCAGAAAAGCCGCGGGTAACAGCTAGTTTACTTGTTTCTTTATGTTTTAATTAACTTGAAAAGATAAAAATGAAAACCGCAGCACAGGGATCGGGAGTGGGAATGAGCCGTTATAATCTGTTATCAGTACAGGCTACAAAACAACAGGAAACAATTTTAATTTTGTCAGCTTTTGTAGTGAAAACGTATTTAAATGTTTCAAAATAGAGAAATTATTTTTGTACAGATCAAATTTAATAAGAATCAAGTACAACAATAATAAGGTATTGATTCAAAAAGAAGAAACCAAAAAAAATGTGCGGATGTTCCGGGTTTTAAATTTTTACATGTCAACTAGCTTATCCGTCAGACGTTGTCGGGTATTGACCCTCCTCAGATCGTCTATCCGTCTAGTAGGGGCCAGTACGTGTACAGTACGCCCTTATTAAAAATATAAAAGTACAACGTCTGACGGGTAAGACGTTGTTCTGCTATATTTTTAACTAAATTTTATTAAAAAAATTGGGGTGAGTCACCCTTATCACCTATTACCTATATCTTATCAGGGGTATGAGAAATTAATGTTGGCCGATTATCAGACCAAATCAATATGCTCACAAAATTTCATTAGAATCGGCCAAGCTGTTTCGTAGGAGTACGGGAACGGACATTATGACATGAGGATTTTATATAATAAGAAGTACTTAATATTTTTGGGTACTTAATGGTAAACTGTATAAAGTCCTGTGATATTATAAAAAATCGAAAAGTATATCATCATTAGCAATTCTTAATAACTTTTAAGTTAATGATGCTTAGGATGGATTCCCCGTGTTGGTCCGGGCTCCTTTGTAGAATAGACCATCTGCCTTCCTTGCCCGGCAGCTCGTATAAGGCGAGCAAAGGCTCACCGTCACTAACACCGTGAATTCTGACTAGGTGGTAGAGTTTAGCAGCGACTCGCCCGGATTGGTACCACCGCCTTACATATTCCTGCCGCCATAACGTCATAACGTGTTCCGGTTCGGAGAGTAAGGTAGCCGGTAAACTTACTTTGCTCGAGGCCTAACATCCCGGCTCCAGGTTGGCAACGCACCATTACCACCTTTGGTGTCTCTAAGCGGCGTGAATTTCTTACCATCAGGAAATCCGTCAGCTTGTTTGCCTTCCAATATTATAAAGAAATGCTTCTTGTATGCATTATTGACGAATAGGAACGTGTTTTCTTTCGTAGGTAGGTATTCGTTACACATTTGTCTGAGCTGCTGGACCAGTTTGACTGAAATTTGGCAAGCAAATATTTATGTATACGGACAAAACTGCAAAGTGTAGTATGTTTAATAACTACACGCTTACGAAATTGAGCATCGCAAAATGTTAAAAACTATACACTACTATTTCTTTTAGGTTGGAGTATGATTACATATGCCCGGTTCCTATAATCAACGAATCGTAATCCGTCAGCTAAACCATTCGTAGTTTGTTTAAAAGAAACGGAGCGTTACCAATATTTTCAAAAAATGTTTAGAATCAATAGTCGAAAACGAGCAATCGTTGTTAGTAATCTTACTAAGCGCACAAAATACTACCATTCGTAATCAAAACGAAGCGTATTTTGAATATGGGTACCGGACAATATCCTATCCTATTAATATTATAAATGCGAAAGTTTGTATGTATGGATGTATGGATGTTTGTTACTCTTTCACGCAAAAACTACAAAGCCGATTACGATGAAATTTGGTGTGTAGGTAGCTAAAGACCCAGAATAACATATAGGCTACTTTTTATCCCGGAGTTCCCGCGGGATTGGGACTTACGTGGGTGAAACCGCGGGGCGCAGCTAGTACGAAAATATTTTGATTTATGATTTTTTAGAAGTTTTTTTATTAAACACATAAGATGATAATACAGTTTTACTAAAATAATCAGTTTCGACAATTCAAAATGGCTGCCGCAACAAAACAGCGACATGAATTTTGAATATAACATTTTCAATATATATATTTATAATTATTTGATATTACTATATAACACTATAGCGTGTAAAGTTGGCATATCAAAGCAGGTAGCCGGTTAAATAAAAATATATGCTTTTAATATATTAATTTATATGATATTATTGTTAGATATTAGTGTTAAATACACTATAGTGTTAAAAGTTGGCCTATGAAAGCAGGTAGTGGGTTAATGAAAAGAAATCCTTTCAATTTATTAATATTTAATAATACTATTTAACAATATAGTGTTAAAAGTTGGCTTAAAAAAGCAGGTAGTAGGTTAGCAAAAGTATAGTCTCAGTTTCCGCACCCTATGACACTGTAGACAAGCATCTGGCTTTTGGCCAGAAGGTTTTCTGCGGTTTTGTGGATTTAGCGAACTATGAATGCATAGGTCAACTATGAATGCAGGTAGTAGGTTAATTAAAAGAAATCCTTTCAATTTATTAATATTTAATAATACTATTTAACAATATAGTGTTAAAAATTGGCTTATGAAAGCAGGTAGTAGGTTAGCAAAAGTACAGACTCAGTTTCCGCACCCTATGACACTGTAGACAAGCATCTGGCTTTTGGCCAGAAGGTTTTCTGCGGTTTTGTGGATTTAGCGAACGCGTCCTACGGAGCTATGAGCAAAATGCATAAAGATTTGGGGAAGGAACTTTAGAATACTTCTTCATAATATTATGATTGAAGTACCTCTTTTTCATTTTAAGTAAGTTTTTTAAATAATTTACTTACCCTTAGTTACCTAAGACAAATGCTAACATAGGCATTCCCCACAGATATCAGAAGCAACTGATAAGGCCGCAGTCTGAGTCTAGCTCCTCTGATCGTCTATTATTTTATTCTCCTTCGATGTATTTGCCGGCGCGTGGTCTTCACTCAGAACCTTCCTGTCGTGTGTTACTTCGTGCTATATGCCCAACCTATTGTTTAATTTTCTAAATCGCTAGGCATTATCGATGAATTTAGTTCATCTCCGCATTCCTGACCTGAACGCGCAGACAAACACCTAATATCAATTGACCTTGAGCTTTACCCTGAGGCTCATAGTTAACAACCATGTACCTGACAACCTGAGGTTATTAGATTCGGCGTAAATGGCAGTCATGATACAGACAAAAAGATTAAATTAAGTGTATTATTCCATCAGATCCAAACTTGGAGAAAATAGAACCACTTTGGTGATGCGCTATTTCAAGTAAAAAAAAAATTAAAATCGGTTTGAAAATGACGGATAAATCGTTGATAAAATGGTAACATATGTACATAATAATTAAGCGCTTTGAAAATGCAAAGACGGCTACAACTATTTAATTGGGTACGTTGCGATTTGGCAATTCTTTTTCCGAAATATATCAAACTAGCTATTCCCGCGAACTTTGTTCCGCCCGTTCAGTTTGTATGGGGAAAATTAAAAATTTTGTTTTTCCCAGTTTCCTCATAATTGAACAGGATAACATGTATCCTTTGTCCTTCTCCTGGTTCTAAGCAACCTCCCCACCAATTTTCAGCCTAATCGGTTGAGCCGTTCTTGAGTTATAAATAGTGTAACTAACACCACTTTCTTTTATATATATAGATGATTCCCACATAAGTTGGTCAATATCTTACTATATTTTTTTTTTTAACAAACGAGTACCAAAAAATTGTTCTGTATTGATATTGGTCCACGTAATCCACAAAAAGTTCAATTCAACCAATCAGAACGCTTTGTGCTCATTGTCAAGTTATAAAGATGCGTTCTGTGTGGTTAAAGTGAACTTGGTACTCGTTTGTTAAAATAAACAGACTTTAGTAGTTTTTGACTTACACTTGGTAATGTATAAATTTTTCACTGAGTTTTGGCGCCATCGAGAGAAAAGATGGTCGAAGTTTTTTCATAATTTTTGAATTTCGTGTTCATATTGAGTGAAATTATTTAATTTTGATGGCACATCAGTTCTGTTCAGTGAAAGAGCACAAATGAAATAGTCATGAAGAAATTAGTGTATCATGTATTTCCTCGTTATCGCCAAATCTCATTACATGAGCTTTTGTAATGAGGCCACTGCTTTACCCAAGAGCCTGACATGACTTACTGACGACTTATGATTGATTAAAATTGATATAAAATTTGATGCAAAATTTCTATTTGACGGCAAAATACTAACGTGAAGGCCAAAACCTAAAGAAAGAAAATTTTTCACTTGTCTTGACGACCGTATCAATGATGGATCAAATCATGATAGCATTTATATGGGACCACTTCTTAATCAGGACCTATCTTCCTAAAAGACAGCCATCAAAATCGGTTAACCGAGTAATCGTGTAACAAACATACAAAAAAACATACAGTCGTATTAAGAGCCTCCTCCTTTTTTAGAGTCGTCTAAAACATAGTAACGTCCTCCTTTTCAGAAGTCGGTTAAAACAGGTTTGAATGCTATTTAGTCAGCAGTTTTTAAGACAGCACATTTTCAGAAACCGCAAATAACTTTCGCATTTACATAAAAGTAGGAAAAACAAAATTTTTAAAAGAAATTTTGCCAGTAAATCGTGATATTTATAACTGTAAATATTGCTAGTCTATGCTTTACTTTATTTAACTTTACCGTGAGACACTTCAAAAGCGAGTTTGACTCGCATTTGGTTACTTTTTTATAGTTGTACTTGGTTTAGTCGTAGTACTTGGTTTTTTACGTGAAAAAAAAAGAAAGTAAGTGTCTTCACGCCCTTACCACCGAAGAAGTAGGCAGAGGTACAACCAGGGCAACCACGACTGGACGAAGACACTAAGTCCCACAATGTGGTAGGGAACATGCCTATCGTCAACCAGGCATATATACCAACTCGGACAGTATTATTTTTATTTAGAAATTTGAAAATGCCTTAATTTTTTCGCCGGGACCTTAAGAAGTCAAGTCCGACGCCAGACAGCGAGACCACAGAGTCGATTTTTGTGTCGTTGTTTTGAATATATATTTTTTACAGGTAATACCACCCTCTTCAGGGCTGATAGACCATGCTGTGAGTATGAGGCCTGACTACCATATGGCCATAGTGGACACCATATTGCACTATGGCTGGAAGGAAATCATCTACGTGTATGATTCTCATGATGGTAAGTACTTATTATTATTTGTAAGTATTTATTAGTATTGTGATTTGATATACATATAGAGAGAGATCTGGATTCAAACACGAACTATCTTTTTTCCAAAAACCAACCTTTTGGGGCTATTATGCGGAATGAAGTTTTGTTGGACAACTTATTAGACGTTAATGAAGTGTATGTGAATGAATGTAAACAGCTAGCTTTTTTTATATAATGAAATAGCAAATAATCTCACGGCTCTCCTGACGGTAAGAGATAACCATGGCCTATAAACACCATGTATCATGTAGGTGCGTTGCTATGTTCTGGCTTAACTGTTAGGCCAATTATATTATACAATTGTATTTGCCTGCAAATCAGGCTAACGATTTTCATACAAAGTTTTTTATAACAATTAAAGTACTCTGGGGATTAATTTGTGAAAAAAGCAGTTGTCCGTAAAGTCGGTTTACTGACGATAGTTGAAGGTGTCAAATTCATAAAAACGGAGGCCGATTGTGCCTCGTTGTCACTCGTACTTCAAGCCTTAAATGGCACGCCTCAGAGCGAGGTAACGCCGCATGAGTCATGTTATTTGGTGCGTGCAGCCGGCTCCTTTAAATTATGAGACGTTGTCACGGCAAAAAAACATATGTTTGAACCCGGATCTTTAGCGATATACAATATATCAAATGTTATTTAATTCAGCCATTCAGCCATGGGAGAGTTACAGACAGACTTCCGCATTCGCAGTATTAATATGGATAAATGGATTATGTTTACGCTACGGAACGTTTTGAAATTATTCCCAAAGTTCTCAAGATTACCTCGGGCAAACTCTAAACTTATTGTTAAATTAGTAATATTAGGTACTTCGACAGCGACTGTTTCACGTTTGTTTAATTTATGATATAACTTACGAATACGGCGTAATAGATCTTTGGAACAATCCGTAGCTTTTGGATGTCCGCCGTTTAAACAGAAACTGGTAAGAATAAACTACGATTGACAAGTTTGTGTCTACATTTTTTTGAAATCGTCCACTTTAACTATTTTGTTGACGTGCTTTTTTAACTTTCGACGGAAACCGAGGAGTTTATGAGTTTGATGTGACTGTGTGTGAGTGTGTGTCTCTCAGTCTGTAGTATCACGACTTTGGAATGGATAGGCAGAAGCACAACTGTTTTAAATAGTAAGTAGATACTCAGAAAAGGAGCTATTCATTTGTTTTAATTTTAATTGAACTCGATTACCTAACTTAGTTTTACTAAACTCGGATTTCAGTATAATCGGTGAAATCATCCCTAAGTTTATCACACCAAAAATGTGTACGGTTTCGAAAGTTTAACTAAAATGCAGTTTTTTTTTTACACATTACAATAATATTTAATGAATATCTATCGAATCGTCAACCCGAAAACCTGTGCTACGATAATACTTGTGACGGACAGCACTATCACGGCAATATTATCTATACCAGGGGTGGGCAAATTACGGCCCGCGGGGCGGATCCGGCCCTTGAAAGTTTTTAATCCGGCCCGCCGAGGCTTTGTTTTAGAAAAAATATGATCCTCCTTAAAAATTAATGGTCGAAATGTTAAAAGACTATTGAAATTAGAACAATTAAGATACTATATCGTTAGTTCAAACATATTTATTGCGTATTTCATGTGTTAAGACTTCATAAATAGATTCCATTTCAATAAAGAATTGTAAAATAAAAAAAATGCCTTATGTTATCTTTATACAACGTTTTAATATTTACTGCTATTTTTAGGTGTTTTAATAAACCAGCCCGCCTCAAGATTAATTATAATTTACTGGCCCGCCACTAGATTTTTTTTAATTTACCGGCCCGCGGTCAAAAGAATTCGCCCACCTCTGATCTATACAGTATTGTATCTCGGCCGTGTCCTTCTCCCAGTTCTAAGCTACATCTATTTTCAGCCTAATCGGTTTAACTAACACGACTTTATTTTATATGAATAGACGATTAATCTTTTATATATTTTGGTTTGTATTGTTTTTTAAGATGTAGTCTGCTATTCGGGGTAAAGATAAATCCAACGAATCAAAAACCATGAAAATTGATATAGCATGTCTTGAGTTGAGTAATAAATTTTGTGACAAACCCTACTTTCTTTTATATATATACTAGCTGTTCCGGCGAACTTCGTTCCGCCCGTTCAGTTTTTATGGGAAAAATTAAAATGTTGTTTTTCCCAGTTTCCTCACAACAGAATAAAAAGTATACTTGTTATAAGCTACCTCCTCACCAATTTGCAGTCTAATCGGTTCAGCCGTTCTTAAGTTATAAATAGTGTAACTAACACCACTTTCTTATATATATATACTTTCTTATATAAGTAACCAGTATTTTGTGATACTTTAGTTGTAAGTGTGTTTGTTCGGAAATAAATAATATTTATCTCTTTGTTTTATTGTATTTCGTGGCGAGCCATAGTGCCACGGTAATATTATCTATATAGAAAAAATAAAAAAAAAGGTATTCCAACTTCATACAAACGGACAACGCGCGAGCTTATACCTAGGCGTTCGGATCTTTTTCTTACTTTAGCTGTTGTTACGCAGACATTTTAAATTTCACTTCACAGACACATTTTCTTTATAACGACCGCGACGTTTCGGTGCGTTCTGTCCTGCACAATATTTTTGTTCTTTTATTTATATATTTATGCTAGATAGGTGCTATATTATTGATGTGTAATATGCTACGTTATTATGTAGCGCCTCTTGAAGCACCCCTCTTGAGTATCCTGCCTATATCTCTCCTCTAAAATTAGTTCCCTGGAAATTCATAATATGGATTATTTATTTATTTAAACTTTATTGTACACAAATAAAAATTGTGAGTACAAAAGGCGAACTTAATGCTAAATGCATTCTCTTCTAGTCAACCTTTAGGCTAACAGAGATCAAGTATGTAGGTACCGAATAAACAAAACAGAATATTATTATTATTATTGTAGACAATTATTTTACATCTACTACTAAGTACAAACTCCTGTGTGGTCTAGCGGTCCAGGTGTTGGACTTGACTTCTTGATGTCCCGGGTTTGATTCCCGGACCGGGCAAGAAAAAGAAAGAGCGATTTTTCCAATTTTTTCATTAAAAAAAATGTTTGGGATTAGTGTGCCTGATCGGCGACAGGCTTGCCATCTATCACACCGTGGGACTTAGTATTTTCGGCTAGTCGTGGGTGCCCTGGTTGCGCATTTGCCTACCGCATCGGGGTTATAGGCGTGAAGATATTTCTACATGTACAAATACCAGTTTTATGCTTTTTTGTATGATGTGACGTAATCCTTTGTAGTTGAAATCGTTCTTACTGACTAAATAAGTACTAAAAGGCCTACTACATCATTCTATAGTACCTAGGTGACCGAGCTTTGCTAGGTATTTTTATAAAAAACATTATTATTATTCGCCAATAGATGTCAGGAAGAGTCATATTTTTCAGTTTAGACGCAAATAAGAATTTCAGTTTAGCATTTTTAAGTGAACACGTGCATTAAGAAGACACAAATATTAAGAAATTTCTTAGTCTAATCACAAAGCAAACACTCATTGAGTTCGTGTTACTTAACAACGCCATCTGATGGAACAACTTTATTGCTCACAAAAAAATAGAATTATTTTTCGCCAATAGATGTCAGGAAAAGTCATATTTTTTAGTTTAAACACAAATAAAATTTTCAGTTTTAACACGAATAACATGTCATTTTCTAAAAAAATATTCCCCCTAAATACTAAATTTCATGAAAATCGTAGGAGCCGATTCCGAGATTTCAATTATATATACAAGAATTGCTCATTTAAAGGTATATAAAGATAAAAAGATAACATTAAGCAGAGTCTAACTATACTTGACTCGATATCGCATAGTAATAAGAGAAAGCAAGGTAGCCTGACTTAGACCGATTGAATGGTCTCTAGCGTGCTTACTGACTTGCTTGCTTATATTGTGTAGCGTAATAAGATTTAGAGCGCTTAGACCATTCACTTCAATACATGCACGTCAGACATGAATACGTCATGAATACGACGTGCACAATGGCGTGCTTAAATATGATTTAATAATAAATCAATAAATATCAATGGACAATCAACACAAATTGAATCTAACCCCAAAAGTAAGCAAAATATTATATGCTTTTGTTATGGGTGTTAGTCAACGATTCTAATACTTGGAAATACTTGAGTACTAGAATAACAGACCCGGAAATGCAGAATAAATGTTTATCACTCAAATGCCTGCCCCCTTCGGGAATCTAACCCGAGCCATGCGGTTGGTCGATGTAGTTAAGTGTATTCGACCAAGGTCGGTTAAATAATTAATTGTATGAAGTAACTAATTTCATTATATCATATTCAAATGAGCAACTCCTACTGTAATCAACTTTCTTGAGTCAGATGGTTCTAAAACTCTATTTACTCTATTAAATAAAAAATTTAGAAGTCATGTAAAGGTGAGCCTTTACATGACTTCTAAATTTTATATATATATATATTGCACTGAGGGTCACTTGATAGAAAATAGCGACATGACGATGGGCAATCTCTTAACATATAAAAATCAATTCCCCTCGTGTTGGTCCGGGCACCTTTGCAGAATAGACCATCTGCCTTTCTTGCCAGGCAGCTCGTAAAAGGCGAGCACAGGCTTATCATCACTAACACCGTAACATCTGACTAGGTGGTAGAGTCTCGCAGCGACTCACCCGGATTGGTACCACCGCCTTACCCACTTCTGCCGCCATAATGTCATGACGTGTTTCAGTTCGGAGGGTAAGGTAGCCGGTAAACTTACTTTTGCTCGAGGCCTAACATCTTGACCTCAGGTTGGCAACGCACCATTAACACCTTTGGTGTCTCTAGGCGGCGTGAATTTCTTACCATCAGGAAATGCGCCTGCTTGTTTGCCTTCCAATAACATAAAAAAAAATTGCTGTTCAATAGTCACAATAAAACTCTACAACAGCTAGACCGATGGGCTAATTTTGGTTTTGAGTTATTTGTGGAAGCCTAGGGAAGCTTTTAAAGATAAGGAAAAGCAAAAACTGCAATGAAGATAAAAGAACATTTTAAGTTTTTCTACAAGAACAGAACGGGTGAAACGAAGTTCACAGGGATAGCTACATTTGCTGTTTTTCATCAATATGGTTTAAGAGTATAGAAAGAAAATTTTTTTCTGATATTGAGAAACACACTTTATATAAATGCGTGCAAAGAAACTAGTATACTGTTCGTTATTCGAGTGACGAATGGAAAGCTGTAGTTCGCTAGGTTTAGTTCACTTGAGGATGTCACCGACAAATACACCTACAGGGCGAAAGGACACTCACTGGAGGACAAAAGAAATTACAAATGTTTGTTCTTCTTTTTTACTACATACATGCATATCTGCAAGCCTCTTGCGTCTCTCAAGTCTCAAATCCCTTGCGGAGCACCAAATATCGAGTGCACTTGGCACGGTCTTAGAGATCTCCACCGTTTCCGTAATATTTTCATAAAACATGTAGGTTCTGAGATTGTGAAATGTCAACCCAAGTCTTCGCAAATATACAGCATATCTTTTTTACCAATATTTTCACGGCCTTTCTTAATTTAACAAAAAAAATCAGTCCTATTCCTCCCTCTCTCTCTGATCTCTCCATGGCTCTATTACGAATGACGAACTTTATTACGCAGTTCAGGAACGGTGATCAAAATGCCATAGCATAATATTTTTGGCCATAACATATCATTGCGTAATGCAAATTCCGAGTCAAAGATAACATAACATTCCGATTTCAAAATGTCCATGCTAGGGATACTGAAATGGAGGTTTTATAAATCGTAAATTGTACCGCTCGGGGATTACAACGAAGCTGAGTCGCTCGATAATAAAATGTCGACATGGAAGAGATTGCGGTTGGGATGGGAACACCCGCTAATGGTCATTGCAGTGGCTTAATGGGGTGCCTATAGCCGATAGAAGTTATTTCATTCGTAGGAATTTTATACGAATATATGACTTCTGGTCAGTGACCAATGACCTCGAAGCTCTTTCCACATATGATTAACGATTTATTTTGATACTAATATATAACTTGTAACGAATGAATGAAGTACCTACATGTTTGTATAAAATAAAAGTATCTTTACGCCCATATCGTAGAAGGAGTCGGCAGAGGCACAACCAAAGCACCCACGATTAGCTGAAGATTAGTCCCGCAATGTGATGGGTGGTAAGCCAAACGCCAACCGGGCATATATCCAATCCCAGGCAATTTCCATTCCATTACCTTCTGAAGGGGAAGGGGAAATCCCGGGGATTGAACTCGGGACCTCAAGAAGTCAAATCCGACGCCGGACCGCTAGACCACTAGGCGATACATGTTTGCATGTATCACTAGTAATAATTGTGAAAAGTATTCCAGTTGATTTAGAGCTAAACTAAAGATTGTCTGTACACTATCTAGTATTCTAATTAATTTGAAACTTGATTAAATAGTGAATTTAGAAATATTTAAATTTGACGATATCAAAGATTAATTGGTTACTTAAGGCTAAGTCATTTTAAAGATTTATCGGCTGCTTAAGGCTTAGCTATTTTAATCATTTATTTGCTACTTAAGGCTAAGATATTTTGCAATTAAAATATTAATAAGATGTATTGGACTTTAACGATACTAAATAAACTTTATATGAAAACTAATTTTTGCATGCTTAAAAATACTCGTATATATAAATTGCAATGATGAATAATGAATGACAAATGTTTACTTGTACTGACGGGTATAGAATGTTTTATAGATCTTTTAAGCTGAAATACATACAAGTTCATGCGTTCTGTCTTCATAAGTGGGTGCAGATGTGTGCGTGTTTGAGTGTGTGTGTCTATCGTATCGTGACTCAATGTCATGAACATAAGGGCAGAACAACGTATCTCACGTATCTCTATAATAAAAGCTATGTTAGTATTCTCACTACACCCAAAGAGGTAGGCAGAGGTACAACAGGGCACTCACAACTAGCCGAAGACACAGAATGTGACAAGCCTAACTTTCTAACCGCCCACCACCGCGACCTGACCACGAATAAGATAAGAACCCGAGAAACAATATAAATTGTCACGTCTTTCGAATGTGACAACCCCACCTAAATTTCCCACCATCCACTTCCGCCACATGATTTTTCGTGGTCTGGTCATGATGTCGGGCGATGAGAACGTTAATTAAGTTTGTCACACTCGGCTCTTCGGAAGACTTCTCGGCTCAATATTTGAACGGCTTACGCGGTATTAACAAAATAAAGACTTATTATACATCCTTTATAAAATGACGCCTGAGTCAATAAAATATTGAGACTACTGCTTTATCCAAGAACCTGACATGACTTTCTTTAACGACTTCTGACTAACTTAAATAATTTGAACCCAATTTTGTTATGTCGGGTAACTTGATGCAATTTTTTAATTTAGCTAATGGCAAATGCTAACGCTAGCGCAAAAGCTGAAAAAAAAAGAACTCAGAAAGTCACGCAAACATAGTTGTTGGCTACAAGTTGTTTGCAGCTAGTTTGAAATATTGGTATCAATATCAATAACTTTATATCGATGAAGGTATTTTCTAAGATATTTTACCGAAAAGCTATTTTAGTTTCAACCTAAACTCCCCAATGTTTAATAGATAACATAAATAATATTTACAATATCCCAGAACACCTCATTCGGGCCGACCTACTCAGCTATGGTTGGAGTTCCGAAACTCTCTAATTTATTACCAAGAGTCAGCCAGCACTTACGTATTATGTAGGTATTCCAAACCGATCAACTTCATGGCCATCATAACTTTGGATTCCAATTTTCTTGGTCCTACTCAGCTTCTTGGATTAATTAACCCATTCTAGATTAAGGCTATTAGTAGTTTAGGATTTAAATGTGACCACTAATTCTATACTTCTTATCGTCGGTGCTTGATGGATGGTTTTTCATTCCGGATGATGCTTCAATAGTGAAACCGGTTGGCTGAAATATAATTAAAAAGAACATATAGTGGAAAGTACAAGTGTGGTTAATAAATTGTTTTCTTGACTAGGTATTAATGTTTACTCGAAACTTTTTTAAGAATAGTTAATATTACCGACTTCGATTCTATTTGAAACCTTCAAATAAACTACGTTTTAATCAGGAAAAAATTTTTTAATTGAATAAATACTTGTAAATTTACACGATTAAAAAAAATAATACTTTATCAGGTTTTATTTCAAACTAGCTTATAAGATGCAAATTTCCAAATTTAGAGCTAATATATAGCAGATTCCAGACAGTGACATTATGTTTGGATTTACTGCTTTAGTCAGTCTTAGTTTTTGAAGTGAAACTTCTTAAGAATCGTCGTGGTTTCAAACCGTATGCAACGGAAAAAAACGATAGGTAAGAGACACAATACAAATACAAAATTGTGTAGGATTATATACATTCATCTCATCTTTTTGTCGATTAACTGAAGTTTCACTTCTATCGTGTGTGAATCGCACACACACCTTTTTTTAATTATTGAATACTTAATTTTGGTGTCAATAGAACAATTTTTGTGATAAAGTGCACAAATGAAGTATGAGTAAAAAAATTAGTGCATCGTGTATTTCCTTATTGCTGCCAAATCTAATATCGTAAAGTTGCCAGGCCGTACTAAAGATTCCTACTTGACATTTCTTAAAACACTTAACTAAAAAAACTAAAGAAATGAATTAAAGACACGAAAAAGAATTTATTAATACGGGAGACGTGGCAGTACAGCTTAAGTCTCAGCCTGTCTCAGATTTTTTTAAATTAAAAAAAAAGTCATATCTAAAAGCCGTTATAATATTTTGTCCATTTCTATAGCTGTTCATTAATATTATTGGCCAATATCTATTACGTTTTATATCAATTTCTATTACTCTGTAAATACTACATAGAAAAGCGTATCTTGACAATAAAGTTTTATGTTCATTGTGAGGATTGTGCCTACTCTCCAGTAATGGTTCTTTAATGCTATTAGGTTTTTCTGCCTTATCCTTCCCACTAATTGAAGAAAGAAATAAAACTAGCTAAGCCTTAAATCTTCTGCATTTGTACCTTAAGTTCTACTATTTGTTAAGGCTATTATCTAATACCATAGTTAAAATACGAATTTGAATTAGTTAAATATCATCACGCAAAGTCTCTTACTGGGTAGGCGGAGTTACCCTTTTAGGCAAACACGCCGCTTTCGGAGACTCTTGACACCACAGTTGGATAACACCCGAGCAATTTGAGCTTTTATTTATTTTTTTATTAAATTAGTTAATACTTTAAGTTCAACAAAATCCTTAAGTTAAAATCATTTAGAAAAAGCTTAGATATATTGTGATACCTTTCGTTACTTTAGTAAAAATACCTACTTTCAATTTCATTTTTAATGGTAAAATAATTAGTTTGTTGTAATTGACATCTGCCATTATTCAAGTTTAAGTTTGCAAATTACTCAATATTAATTAAACCTATTAAATTAAAACTATTATCAATATGTATAAATCAATTATTGTTCGTTAGTCTCGCTAAAACTAGTGAACGGCCATGCTGATTTGGCTATGGTTTTGAGTTATTTGTTCATGTCTAGGGAAGGTTTAAAAGGTAAGGGAAAACTACGATAAAACTAGGAAAATCAACGTTTTAAATTTTCCCGTACATGTTATCGTATCGCCTCTGTGGTCTAGCGGTTCGGGTGTTGTACTTGACTGCATGATATCTCGGGTTCGAGTCCCAACAACCAAAAAGAAAATTGGATTTTTCCCATTTTCTAATAAACAAAATGTTGGTCGGGATTGGATATTTGCCCGGTTGGCGATAGGCTTGCCACCTATCATATTATGGGACTTACTGTCTTCGGCTAGTCGTGGGTGCCCTGGTTGTGCCTCTACCTACCTCTTCGGGGATATGGGCGTGAAGATACTTTTACAAATTGAACTAGTAAAACGAAATTCACTGGGACAGCTAGTATTTAAATACTGTAGTAACTGAAATTTTTGACACAGTAACATGCCAAGTTTTTGATAGCATGTATTGCTATCAAAAAGAAGCATTCGTTCATGCACCTATTGTTATTTAATAGGTGCATGAATTTGGTAATCATTTATAAAAAAAAGTGCTTAAGAACCAAATAATTTGTGCTGATCCGTTACTACTATCTCTTATCTACTACTCCTATCGATCTCTGTCTTCTACCATCGCAGCTCTTATGAAGCGATCAAAAGGGAAGGAGGTATGCATGGGTGGAGTATTAATGGGCCCATTACCAGCAGTGTTCTGTGAAGCAACTTACACCCTGATAGAGGTCTGGAAGATTGGATAACCAGTATACCTGCATATTAGATCTAACGCCCCGACCTTAGGAAAGCGACTCAACCTATAACATCTATGGTGTTTATACACCACAGTTTATTTACTCAGGAGTCAGTGTCCTTTTTTTATGATATTTGAAGGCAAACAAGCAGACGGATTTCCTGATGGTAAGAAATTCACACCGTCGAGAGACAGTAAAGGTGGTAATGTTGCACTGCCAACCTGTAGTCGGAATGTTAGGTCTCGAGCAAAGGTAAGCTTACCGGCTACCTTACCCTCCAGACCGGAACACGTCATGACGTTATGGCGGCGGGAATAGGTAAGGCTGTGGTATCAATCCGGGTGATTCGCTGCGAATTTCTACCACCTAGTCAGATGTCACTTTGCTAGTGACCTATGCTCACCTTTTACGAGCTGCCTGGCAGGATGGCAAAAGGTCTATTCCGCAAAGGAGCCCGGAACAACAATGTCTGTAATATTTCAATAATGTTAAAAAATATGATTGATGTAAGTATATTTACAGATAAGAAAACATAATTTAGCTTTTTCAAATAAAATGATGGAGAGATCTTGGGAAAGATTAAATTAGTAGACTTACAGAAAAGGATTTCTTGTACATCCTCAAATAAAAGTGAATACCACTGGATCTACCTAAAAACGCTGGAAACTAGGTTCGTTAGGATTTCGAAGTGGAAATCCCTTGACTCATACCTCACCTAAGATTTCCGTGCAAGTAGAATAAGACTTGCTATTTCCTAGTTAAAAAGTGAAGTGTAGTTTTTGTAGTTAAGAATCAGAGCGGTAACTTTCTTTCAACGATTCTTTTCATATTTCGTATTTTTCTTTAAGTGGTTTTAGGGTTCCTTACCCAAAGGATAAAAACGAAACCCTATTACTAAGTCTGCGCTGTCTGTATGTCTGTCTGTCTGTCTCCAGGCTGTATCACATAAACTGTGATTAATTAATATAAAGATTAATTGGCTACTTAAGGCTAAGATATTTTAAAGATTGATTGGGTACTTAGGGCTAAGATATTTAAAAGATTTATTGGCTACTTAAGGCTAAGCTATTTTTCTAGAAAGCTGAAATTTTAACAAATTATGTATTTCCTGTGCCGCTGTAACAATATATTAAAAACATTAACACGTCTTTAAATTAGATTACTTTAATTAACTTGATTAAGATAAAGTCTCCTACAAAATAAACATTAGTTTATATGATAATGGCATTGAATAAAAGTAGTAACTTTAATGAAATGAAAAAATTCAAACTTTTGGTTTAAGAATTTTTGTTACTACACATACGCGGGCGAAGCCACGCCGAACGTTGCAAGTATTTAATATTTTTTACAGCGTGGTTTTATCTTTTACGTAAGTATCCATTATTTTTATATACGCATATTTGGGCTTTGAATGGGGTTAGATAAAATACCAAGCATAAATTCCCCAAGCAAATATTTTCAAGGAAAAAAATTCACAAGTTTCACAATTTTAACTACATATCTAGCCAGGTTCGGTGATTTCAGACGTTTTGCAAAAAAAAGGAATGTTTCTTAAGAAGAAAATATTTAAAGTTAACTAGTAATTGAAATCTTACTAATAACATCTTGATGCAAAACACAGTCAATGTCAGGCACATTGACTAAATAATTTTAGTAAATTACTTAAGATATTTTTACGATCCCGCCGAATAAGGATTTTTTATAACATTATGTGGCTGAACGGGGCGTCGTAACTTTTGAAAGGATAGACTAATGTTGATGCTATTTTTTTTCAAATTTCTAATAAAAATAACGTTTCCCAGGATTGGATATGTGCCAGGTTGGCGACACTTTTTGCAACCTTTTGCCTATTTAAATGGAGGTGAGAAGATTGATCATCAAAATGACGAAAAAGTGTTCATGTAACAATTGAGACGATCATTATTATATTTAAATTTAAAATTTAAAATGTTCAATGAACGTCTGACAACACCTAAGCTCAGAACCATCTCAATTCTTGCAGAATAGACCTTCTGCCTTCCTGCCAGGCAGCTCGTAAAAGGCGAGCATAGGCTTAACGTCACTAACACCGTGACATTTGACTAAGTGATAGAGTTACATTTCCTCAAGGCACCAGCATCCTGGCCTCAGGTTGGCAACGCAACTTTGGTGTCTCTAGGCGGCGTGAATTTCTTACCATCAGGAAATCCGTCTGCTTGTTTGCCTTTCAATATCATAAAATAATCACGTAACCTTTCACATGAAAGAAAAGCTTTGAAATCATCTCATCTGTTAAAAAAATATGATGTCACATATAAACACATGCACGTGACGTCAGTTTGTCCTTGTGTGTATGTATATATTTTTCTGTGATATCCTTTGAACGGATAGACCGTTTTTTTTTCTATTTGCACGATGACATGATCTATATGGTTTTTAAATACATTAAGTTTTAGTTTTATTGAGAGTTTTTATGAAAATTTTATTAAAATTGATAGAGTATTTTAGAAAGTCATAACGTTTCGTATTTTAACGCGTAAACTGTGGTCAATGCTGTGCTACTTTTAAAAATTGGTAAAAGTGCATGTTGGAAAAATGTTAAAAATTTTAAAAAACACTAAACACAGAGATTGATTATAGACGTATTAAGTAAGTATATTCACGCCCATATCCCTGAAGAGGTAGGCAGAGACACAACCAACGTGCCTACGAATAGCCGAAGACACTAAACTAAATCCCACAATTTGATAGGTGGCAAGCCAATTACCAACCGACCACATATCAAAACCCCAGCAACTGTTTTTGTTATTAGAAAATTAAAAAAAAAACTAATTTTCTTTTTGTTCCCCGACCCGGGAATCGAACCTGGTACCTAGTACCTCATGCAGTCAAGTCCAACACCTGAAACGCTAGACCACAGCTGATGCGATATTTATTTTTAGGTTGGCGAACAAGCACACGGCTCTCCTGATAGTAATAGATAGCCGTGTCCTTTATACAACATAAATGTTACAGGTGCGTCGCTATCCTGTGGCCTGGATGTTAGGCTCACCATGTGAAACTACCGACAACCCGATCTTCTTTGACGGAATATGACAGTGTAGGTAGCAGTAGGAATAGGTAAAGCGGTGGATCCCTACCCGGATCACGCTAAATTCTCTAGGAGTAGGTAAAAACTATTGAGTTTCAGGTGTCATGAACCTACAAATGTGGATAACATCCTCCACGCTCATAACTGTTTTAAAGAAAATCTAGATGTTTTTTTTTATGATAATGGAAAGAAAACAAGCCAGCGGATTTCCTGATGGTAAGAAATTCTCGCCGCCTAGCGATATCAAAGGTGGTAATGGTGCGTTGACAGCCTGAGGCCGGGATATTAGGCCTCGAGCAAAAGTAAGTTTACCGGCTACCTTACGCTCCGAACAGGAACACGGCCACGGCAAGCATTGGACGTTATGGTGGCAGGAATAGGTCAGGGTGAGTCGCTGCGAAACTGTACCACCTAATAGGATGTCACGGTTCTAGTGACGGTAAGCCTATGCTCACATTTTACGAAGTGGCTGGCAAGAAGGCAGATGGTCTTTTCTGCAAAGAAGCCCGGGCCAACACGAGGTAAATATAAACACGCCTTCCAACGTCTGTCCAGACGGATGCAAACCAACGCTTACAACCAGTGATTGCAGCCGTCTAGATACCCTTTTATACAAACACACCGGTAAGTAGGATAGTAACTACGAGATCATAATTGAAAATTATAAAATATTTCTACCAAGTAAATGAGATTTCACATCGAAACTTTACTTAATTAATTAGGCTGCTTTAACAAGGTTCAAACTTTCTCAAGGAACACTCAAATTTTATCCAATTTCATACAACATATTATTTGCTATATTAATTTAATAAAAGTATAGTATATTCACGCCTATATCCCTAAAAGTAGGCAGAGGCCCTACTAGGGCACCGACGACAAACCGAAGACATTAAGTTCCACAGTGCGATAGGTGGCCAGCCTATCGCCAACCGGATACATGTCCTATCCTAGTCAACGTTATTTTTATAAGAAAATTAAAAATAAACTGTTTTAAGTAATCAGAGTTTTAACATATCTATACATATAATAAATCTGTAGAAGGGTCAGTTCTGTACATTGAAAATATTGCAAAAATAAATAGCAGGGGATGTTACTGGATCGATACCAAATCCAAATATGTGATTAAAAATTTTTTTGTCTGTCAGTCTGTATGTTCAGTCATCACTTGAAAACTAACGGTTCGATTTTGATAAAACTTGGTATAATTAAACCTTATTATCCTGAGCATAAAATGGGATACTTTTTATCCTGGAGACACGCAGAAAAAAAATAATTCTCAACTTTTCAGTTTTATCACGCGAAGACCGACCTCCGCGCGGATGGAGGCAAGGGCGGAAACTAGTACATAATATATTTTTAAGGATGTTCATAGATTTCTCCGTCATTTCTGAACTGATTTTAAAAATTCTTTTTTTATTTGAAGGTGCGTACTTCCATAGTGGTTTGACTCCACTAATGCTGGTTCTGGTGGTAAAATTCTAGAGAATTCAGGGAAAATACTCAATTTTGGTGCACGTAGATAATTTATTTTATTGACATCGAAATTGGATTTTGCAAATTTAACTATTTTTGTTAATACACACAGTTTTTTTGTTTTAGTATAATATTATGTATCTCTATAGATAGGATTATACATAACTTGTATTCCTTTAAATGAGCAATTCTTGTCTATATAAATATTTATTTAATTGGAATCTCGGAATCTGCTTTAACGATTTTCATGTAATTTAGTATGTAGGGGTTACGGGGGCGACAAATCGATTTAGCTAGGAATCATTTTTAGAAAATGTCATTTCATTCGTGTTTAAACTGAAAAATATGACTCTTCCTGACATCTATTGGTGAATAATAACATTTTTGTGAGCAATAAAGTTAATCGCCTCTGTGGTCTAGCGGTTCAGTTGTTGGACTTGACTGCATGAGGTCCTTAGTTCGAATCCCGGGTCGGGCAACAAAAGAAAATTGGGTTTTTTCAGTTTTCTAATAAAAAAAAATGTTGCTCGGGAGGGAAGGATATGTGCTCGGTTGGTGTTAGGCTTGCCACCTATCACATTGTGGGACTTAGTATCTTCGGCTAGTCGTGGGTACCCTGGTTGTGCCTGTGCCTACCTCTTCGGGGATATGGGCATGAAGATACTTTTAAAGTTGTTCCAGCAGATGGCGTTGTTAGTGACACGAAGTGTTTGCTAAGAAATTTTATATTATGGGTCGTACTTAAATATAATTTCCAAAAATACAATTTATAAAAAAATACCGATCAAAGCTCGGTCATCTAGGCACTATATATTAAATGCACAACATAATGTACTCCTAACATATATTTTAAAAGTTTTAATTCCTGTAAACAATAACATATTTGGTTTTACATCAACCACACTGTTATGAAAATAAATATATTTGCATTTACGACAGAATAGACATGATTTCATTAACCGATAACTGCTAGGTAAAGCCGATAAAATGTTACCGTAGGCAGTTGAATGGTGTATCAAAACATACTGAAACGATATCAGTATTCAATTTATTCAGAGATCGAAAGCCTCTGCTTCGATTCCACTCGTACATTGAAGCCCAGTGTATCATACTTAGCATCTTATATAACGGTCAATGTATACTGGCATTTTCATAAACTACGTGTTTTATTTTTTTAAATAATTTATTTCTTTTTTAATTTATAAGACATCAGACTCTATTTAGATATTACTTTTACATTGAAGCTAAGTACCCAGTGACAGTGTACTGGGTACGGAGTATCAATAAAAGAGTGAAATCCACTCTTACACTGAACCTAGATACCCAGAATATCATACTTAGCATCTTATGTAGTATCATATACAATGCGAATGTGGATGGATGTAGGTAACCGGGGAGACCAAGGCTGACATTTCACGATCAGATCAATCGGATATGATCCGAGCGTGGTGTCAAGAGTCTCCGAAACCGGCGTGTATGTATGAAGAGGGTAATGAATGTGAAGGAAGCAAGACAGGTTTGTCAGGATCGTGAGGTCTGGCACTCGATACTCTCTACCTACCCCGTCAGGGACTTGGCGTGAAGATATGTGTGTATGTATGTAACGGTCGATGTTTCCTGAAATTTTAATAAACTTCATGTATATTTTTTAATACATTTTTCTTTTTCAATTTAAAAGATATCATAGATTGAAAGTTTCTACCTCCTTTATTTTATATTAAAGCTTACTACCCAATACATTATCACTGGGTAAGTAAGAGTGAAATCCACTCTTACACTGAAGCTAGATCCCAGTATATCATACTTAGCATCTTATATAACGGTCAAAGTATAATGGCGTTTTAATAAACTCCATGTATAATTTTGTTTTAAAACATTTTTATTTTTCAATTTATAAGATATCAGAGATACATAAAGCTTCAATATAAAAGTGAAATACACTCTTACACTGATACTAGATACATAGTATATCATACTTGGCATCTTATAATAACGGTCAATACTCTCATACTTGCATGGTCACACTTGCATTCAAAAACTACCTACAAATATTTTTGCCTACAAAATTTCCACTTTTTAATTTATGAGATATCGTAATCCGAAAGTCTACACCGATTTCACTCCTACATTGAAGCTAGAAACCCAGTATGTTGTCATACTTAGAATCTTATATAACTGTCAATATATACTTGCAATTTAACTTCCAACATTTACTATTATTTCTTACAAGATATTTTTCTTTTTCAATGTATAAGGTAGCAGAGACCGAAAGGCTTTACTTCGTATCAAATCTTGCAATGAAGCTAGGGTCCCAGTATATTATACTTAGATTTTTATAACACTCTCTACTTATACTTGAATTTTGACTTCCTGGATATTGTTTTTCTTGTAAGATATTTTCATTTTCTAAGACAACAGCGGCCAAAAGCCTATACTTCAAATGAATTCTTGCATTGAAGCATACATAATATATACGTAAAATATTATACGTAAAATCTTAGAAAACGGTTAAAATTACTTTCATTTAACTACCTACATATATTATATCGTATTTTCCTTTTTATTTTAATACTTACTACATACATATCTAACAAGCTAGGCAGTAAGCATCTGGTGTCAAAACTCACGATCCTTGCAAACCTATAATTTGAATATAGTAAAGAAATTATAATCGCTTTTTGCAGTTTTAAAAGAACTTACTGCGCTTAAATTATTTCAAAACTGTAAAAGGTTTAATTTTACAAACCATTACTTTATAAATTTACGAGTATAAGCATTAAATACCTTTCGTAAACCCACTTTTAAATCCTTAAATTATTTATTAGACTACGGCTCGTTATTTTGAAGTATTGCCATAGAAAAACATCATTTATTTAATAACAAGCGCAGACTCAAGTATCTATGGAGTAAGATTACCATTTAAAATATTGAATATAACGTTATTAATCGTTCATTTTGTAGGAGTAAAGTTCCTTAAATAAATATGGGAGAAAACCCGCCTCTTGGCTGAATAGCACTCATTCCTTATTACGTTTACCCGTAAGTTACTAGGCGATGTTTTAAGCATAATTGACAAGTTTACCCTTAAAGGTGTTCCTCGAAATTACCCCTGCTCGTGTATTTTTTATTTTTACCAGCGGTTTTCTTTTCATTTATTTGGATATTCTTTTTACCGAATTTATGGTTGAGGTACTAACATACACGCGTATCTCATAACAGAGATTATTAGTAAATATATTGTCTTTGCTCATACTTTGTATTAGTCGATCTGGGTATTTGTTAAATCAATTTATGTAATGTATTTCACGTGTCTTCCCACTAGTCAGCTTGTAAAAGCTTAGGCTTACCGTCACTAACACCGTGACATCTGACTAGGTGGTAAAGTTTTGCAGCGACTAGCACGTATTGGTACTATCGCCTTAACTTTTCCTGCCGCCATAATGTGCTTGCTGTTGACATGTTCCGGTTCGGAGGAAAAGGTATCTGATAAAGTTTCTTTTGCTCGAGGTTTAACATCCCGGCCTCAGTTAGGTATCGCACCATTACCACTTTTGGTATACAAATACAAATAATTATATTTTGAACCAGAACAAGTACATGAATTATATAAGTGTCGATGACACACGCAGAAGTATAAAACTGTGTTGCGTGTATCAACGCCCTCCTCCAGAAAACAATCTAAATGACGATTTTAAAGTAGAGTATACATGCTTAATACTAACATGAACAGATTTTTGGTGAATATGTGTGTGTGTGCGTGCGAGCGTGCGTGCGAGCGTGCGTGAGTGCGTGCGAGCGTGCGTGAGTGCGTGCGTGCGTGCGAGCGTTCGTGCGTGTGTGTGTCAGTATGATGTGAATGATGTATGCAAGAGTTAAAAACCGGTATATGATTAGATGTGTTATTTTTACTGTACTAAGAGATCTTCCGTTTCTTGGTAAGACAAAGATTTAAGCCATTCAGAGCATTTTAATTTACATTTATATAGTGTAAGTGAATAAATATTTAACTGTTTATTTAGGCTATTGTAAAAAATGAACTAATGTAACAATAATGACGACTTGCAATGCCAGCACGTCTTTTTTCAATACTGCAAACTTTATCAGATCGTCTCTTTGTGTCACTAAGTTTAGGCTCATAAGAAAGACTAGAACTTTTTCAAAACGGTGTGCAATACGAATAGCTGCCTTACTGTCAGAACCTTACATTGCGAATACAAATCTGTGGTGGGGAAACGAAGAGGTTTTCTCGTGAGTGACCAATGTAATAAAAGTAAAAAAAAAATAGTTTATAATTGGAATATATATTTCCTTGACTAATTACCTCTATGGTCTAGCGGTTTGGTGTCGGTCATGAATACTTGAGGTCCCAAACTCGACTCCCAGATAGAACAACAAAAGAAATAGAAAATACGTAGGTATTTTAAATTTTCTAATAAAAATAACGTGGCCTGGGATTGAACATGTGTCCGGTGCAGCTTAGCTATAGCCTTGCCAGCTTTCACGTTATGGGAGTTAGTGTCTTAGGTTATGCATTGGTGCCCTGGTTGTGCTTCTGCCTACCTCTTCAGGGATATGGGCTTGAACTATATTTCCTTGATCATAATAAACAGACCTGTATCATAATAAACAGTGTTATAAAGGATAAAATATTTTCAAAGTAATAGCTGTAGATAGTAGTGTGAGCAGGGTAGGGCGCGGTTGAGCGACCGCCCAAGGCGCAAATACAAAAGGGTGTGTGATCGCTTCTGGAACGAGGCTTCCTTACTTTTGAATTTCTTAAATTTTAGGAAATTAGTTTTCGATAGACAGACAAAATACCAAAACGTTATTCGTTTCTTATCTTATATACAAAATTTTCGTGTCACAATGTTCGTTCCCGAACTCCTCCGAAACGACTTGACCGATTCTCATGAAATTTTGTGAGCATATTGAGTAGGTCTGAAAATCCACCACTTTTTTTAGTAAAATCGCATTAAAAAATAGCAGAACAACGTCTGCCAGGTCAGTTAGTATATTATAACTTAGGAGATAGCGAAATTGCAAGTTTTACTGGTGGTATGAAACTACCATAATCTAGAAATCATCGTCATTTTCATCATAACTTCAATTACTATTGTTCCTTACATTTAGATGTGACCATCCAGGATTCACTTTCCTCTTACTATTCCACTTTATTCAATCTTCTCTATTCCTAATAGCGAATCTACTATACCACGGATTTTGTTCCACGAGATGAAGCCAGAGTTTTTGGGTAACCTTTTTTAGGCCCAATATCTCAGCCATAAGACGGGGACGAACCTACAGTCTGCGTGGTGTCTATAGGTCATAAACTTCTCTTTGTATCTGGAAAGCCATGCTTGTTCGCTGAGGGTTATTATTAAAAACCTCTAAATGGAAATACTTTCTTATCACCTGTGTGGGCTAGTGGTCCGGCGTTGGACTTGTTTTTTTGAGGTCCCGGTTTTGATCCCAGGATCGAGCAAAAAAAAAAATATGTTTTTAATTTTCTATTACAAATAACGTTACCCTGAACTGTATATGTGCCCGATTGGCGATAGGCTTGCCACATATCACATTGTGCGGTGCGACTTAGAGTCTTCGGCTAGTAGTGCCTGGAATTCCGCCTACCTCTTTGGAGATATGGGCTTGAAGAAACTAGTAATTCTTTTCCGTGTCGCCATGATGACTCTTAAATTAAATTAAAGGTCCATTGTCTATTATGAGATTAAAACTATTTTTTTATATCTATGAGTTTAGGGGTCGGTGTGAAAGTTTCGCCAATGGCACTAGTAGCTCTAAAACCGGCCCTGGCTATTTATAAAGAACAGGGTTTCACTCGAAGATTAGTTTTTGATTTTTTGTTAAGGCCAATTTTAATAATAATTTACCTGTTATCTCTTCTAGACCGAAACATGACGGCTTCATTATTATGGCAATAATAGCAGGTGGATCTCTGCCCACCCAGCTATACCAGCATTGTTCATGATGACGGTCCATTTAATGTACGCTCTTACTTCGAGCTCTCAGGTGTAGAGGCAGGTAGATCATTCTACTTAAAGGACCCGGACTAATATGTGGAAAAGCCTTAAGCCTTAGGCCTTTTTAAATTTTAATATACAAATGTTATTCCCAAATTAATTGGTAGTCTCAAAATTCCCGTAAGTTGCTGCACAGAACCAGTTTGGCGCAACTTTCATTTAAAAAATGAAAAAAATAAGTTTGCTATGTTTTTTATTCGCCCAAATCTTAAGAATCCGAAGAAGAAGAAGAATTGCCTTATATCTGAATGCCTTTAGACTTACTTTCAAAATTATACGG
>NJDD01006125.1:178958-209185 GCA_002245505.1 Calephelis nemesis | reverse complement strand
TTACATATATTTTATTTTAAAGTTAATATTCATTAAAATAAATAATATATATTCAAGATGAAAATAAATAATAGTTGTAATGCTTGACTGCATGACGTCCCGTGCTCAAATCCCGGGTTCGTTATAAAAAAAAAACGTTGCTCGGGATTGGATATGTACCCAGTTGGCGATAGGCTTGCCACCTATCACATTGTGGGACTTTGTGTCTTCGGCTAGTCGTGGGTGCCTTGCTTGTACCTCTGCCTACCTCTTTGGTTATATGGGCGTGAAGATACTTTAAAGAAATCCGTTACAGAAATCCTTAGAGACGACATAAAGTTACGTCAGACTCCTACAGAATGTCCGGGACTTCAGTAGCTCGGTGGAACAGTGACAACCGTTTATCGGATACTACGCCTTTCCCACAATTACGACGGCCCGGAAATATCAGAATTTATAACCTTATCTAACTTAACCTGATCGCAAGCTAAGAAAATTATTTTTTTACATTATTAGTGGCACAAATAGCATTAAGAAATGGCAGAAACCGAGCAAATGCATAGAATGAACGAATTTAACCTGGCAGAGTTGAGCTGAGCATTCAGCTCGGCCCATAAAGTCCGGTGAAGTTGTAAAAAGCGCGAGGTCAAAAAAAACTGGCAGCCTTATCCAAGTTTAAGATTTAATTAATAATCAACTCTCGACAAACAGTTCTTATTTTTGAATAGTGATTTCAGAGCTGACGACAGTGACAAATTAGCCCTTCTAAGGAGCTCTGAGCAATGTCACTAGCAATGTCAATGCATGGTACATTAGCCGTTAAAAGGGTGCACAAAGTAATGACAATACGGGGAACACTTCTACAATGTAGACCACAGACACATTGGCGTGAATATACCAAAAAAAGTGGAGTAAGTTGAAAGAGAAAATTTGGTTAAAAAGAATTTGAAAAAGAAGATGAATAGGAATATTGCAACATAGACATACACATAAAGTTTTCGGAAGTACTAAAGTACATTTTACAAACATATCCATATTATTTTTAAACTAGTTAATACGCTCGACTTCGTTGAAAAACACTTTTTTTTTCGGGTTGTTAAGTTTTCACACTTGGAGAAAATGCAAATTTAAATAATTGCATATTGCATTTTTGCTGTAAGGGTGTATGTAATAAGGGGGCTCATTTTGTTTTCAGGACTCTTCATGAGTGAATTGAAGATGTCAAATGAAGAATGAACATTTGCGTCTTTTTTCTTATTTCTTTACACACCACATACGAAGCTATGAGCAACTTGCCACAACGAGTGATGAAAATTTAAAGAATTTTCAATTACGTATTCAACCGGAACTTTACGGAAATTCAGTGTCAAACACTTATTATGATGGCAGAAATAAGTAAGGTGGTGAATCTTTACCTAGGCAAGTTGCCGCACAGCATTCTACTACCAATAATCTTGTTGATGATAGCCCTGTGTTATATTACTGTTCTCTGTATCTATTTTTGGTAGATAAATGTTTAATCTTCAACGAAATACTCCAATTGTTTCGTTACCTCGTCGCAATTTGGCCATTCTTTTTTTAATGATATAATAATGATTCCGAGATGATCACATGTAAATTTTATCAACACAGCGAAAAATGTATACTATGAAATATAACTTAAAACTACTAGTTGGATTGTGATAAAATTAATATGGGATCATCTCTAAATTATGATCTACCATTCCAAAAAAATATCAAAATCTGTTTGACATTGGTCGATTAGTTCCGTAACAAACATGCAAAAAAAAACAATAATTGTTGGCAACGCAACTTATTTGACTTCTTACTGCTATCAAATAATCAAAATTGATTTGCTAAAAGTAAAATTACTGCCAAACACAGCAGGGAACTGCTAGAAGTCATTAAAATCTTGATTCTAATAGACATAATTAAAAACAAGAATCATAATTGAACTCTGATGCTATCTCAGAGTTTATTAAAACTACATAACAAATACTTTTGCAAATAACTTTTGTTTTTCCAGTATGACTAACTTGCTAAATACCTAATAACATATTTTATCTTACAAACGTAATTTACATAATACAATCGTTATGTCATAATAAAAAGTTGTAATTATAAAAAACGTGCTAATATGTGACTTAGCTCGATATTCGTTGAACACTTTTCATATTTAAATCCAACCAGTCTCTATCTGCTTTGACCGCAATACATTTTTTAACTGCTCCTACTTCACTGATTTTAATGAAACATAGCTCATGGATCATCAGGATATAAATTTTTCTAAATGTTTTTTATTCGTATGTTGTTACACAATTTCTCGGCCAAAAACTGTTGGACTTTGATGGTTCTTTCTTCGAAAGGTGAACCGTGATTCAGAGGTAGTCTATAATATAAAAATAAATCGCTTAATGTGTTGGCAAGCGCATAACTTCCGAACGACTGGACCGATTTGGCTAATTCTTTTTGTATTGTGTTAGTTATTACCAGGACGAGGTTCTTTTGTAGAGAAAAACTGGGAAAATTGCAGGGAAAATGGAAAAAAACAGTATTTTATTTTTCCATACAAACTGAACGGGTGGAAAAAAGTTCGCCGGGAAAGATAGTTTCATATAAATTTGATAAAGAGTTTTTAATTTAGGTACATTTATTAACGCAAATCGATGGTGTGATTAAGTCTGTAGTCGTACTCTGCTTGAATTTTGACTTTTTTTTGGATTTGAAATATAAAAACTTAAAAAGTATCTTCACGCCCATATCCCCGAAGAGGTAGGCAGAGGCACAACCAGGGCACCCACCACTAGCCGAAGACACTAAGTCCCATAATGTGATAGGTGGCAAGCCTATCGCCAACCGGGCACGTTTCCAATCCCGACCAACATCTTTTTTATTAGAAAATTGGAAAAATCCAATTTTCTTTTTGTTGGCCGACCCGGGATTCAAACCCGAGACCTCACGCAGTCAAGTCCAACACCCGGACCGCTAGACCACAGAGGCGATCAGAAAGAATATAAAAACTTGGTGAAAATATTTTAGTAGTAATCACTACGTAGTATAAAACAAAATCTCTTCCTCTGTCCCTATGTTCCTTTGTATGCTTAAATCTTAAAAACTACACAACGAATTTTGATGCGGTTTTTTTTAATAGGTAAAGTGGTTAAAGAGGAAGGTTCATATGAATATTTATACTCGTTTGAAGCAGGGGCGGGCCGCTAGTTCTATTATATACGTAAAGACTGTAAAATAAAAAAACGGTTCAGGTGCAACCAAGTGCTTAACTATCTTTTTATTTTATTTGTAGAATAACTTAATTTTTTTATTAAAAAATGAAAGGATACAAATCGATGAATTACCTAATAGGATAAGAATTATTAAAACATATTCAATGTAATAATTTATTAATTTTTTAAGCTTCTGATGCATTGAACCTTCTTCCTTTACCACAGTAATGTAAGGCTGAGAAAAGTTTTGTTGGGTTAAATGTATGAACTTCATCACTCAAATATTTTCATACCTTTACTGGAACGCCAAGTTCATGTTTTTTTTAACTTTTATTGTCAAACAGGAAGATCATTAGCAAAGACCTTCATTTATTATCGGTTTATTTAATGGAAATAAGTAAAGGAAAAACAATTAAACAGCCAAAACACGTGTCCCCTTTTGAATATTTTTAGGGATTTTATAAAGTAATTTGATTTTTGTTTGAATTCAATTGATATAATATTTTCATTATATGATTGTTTTTTTATTACTTATTAAAAATGTGTCTTCTAAACTATAATATATTTTTTTTAAATTTATGACTGCTTATTGCTTATATTGTTTCGTAATGTCAACACAATAAAAGCATTTTTTTCAGATTTCAAATTTGTTTTTTTTTATATTAATTATTTTTGGTAATAATTAATTTTATTTACATTATTATTATTTTTTCTTGGACAGGTATATTACATTTAATGTTACTTTAAAATTTGTGACTTCTCAAAAATATTATAATTATTTTTTTTTAGTTTTAACTGCTGAGTAAGTAGGTAACTAAGTTTTACATACGTATGAAACATTAAATGTCATTTAATAATTTATGAGTTATTGGAGACTGCTGACAATTAATTTAATATTTTTTCATAAAGTATTAATTTTCAAAATTCGGTGAGGAAAAAATCAACTCTAAGCATTTCCATTGTCTAATATATTAAGGTTTTTTGTATCTACCCACTACAAAATTAATACATTTTTACAAATCGAAAACATTACTTGGTATTTTGGTTTAAGTCCTGATGATATACAGTATTAGCGGTCAAAAAAGAAACTGGTAGGCTATTTAAATAATAATAAAGTTTAAGTGATACGTAAAACAGTACAAGTGTTTTTTCACGTACAAATAATCATATTTGGAATCTTGACTAAACAGCGACGACATAAAATTAATGTAAGTGTAATTTACAATATTAGGATGAAAACAAAGATAATCTTTCAAACTGATTAATAAAACGAGATTTTTTTAGATTTAACACATTAAATTAGACAAAAATAATTATGTGTGCTTTTGAATAAAAATATATAACATATCGTTAAAATTAATCGTGTGTGACTTCAATGTATGTGTGTTTTACAAGAGAGAGACCTACAAGAGACCGTACCCTACAGCTTGGAACACGACAATAGCCCGTACTGACGTTATGGCGTCAAGAATAGTTATGGTAGTAATCAGTGCGGGCTAGCACACAAAACTCTGCCTAGTAATGACTACTGCTACCTACTCGTCCAATGTTATAAGTGTAAAAAGTATTTTTTTATTTTACCTATCCAAGTTACTATGACAATGTTTTGTATCTTCACGCCCATATCCCCGAAGAGGTAGGCAGAGGCACAACCAGGGCACCTACGACTAGCCGAAGATACTAAGTCCCACAATGTGATAGGTGGCAAGCCTATCGCCAACCAGGCACATATCCTATCCCGAGCAACTTTTTTTTTGAATAAGAAAATTGGAAAAAACCCAATTTTCTTTTTGTTGCCCGACCCGGAATTTGAACCCGAGACCTCATGCAGTCAAGTCCAACAACTGAACCGCTAGACCACAGAGGCGACAATGTTTTGTGACAATTTAAACTACCTTAGATATTATGAAAATAATAAGAGAACAATTTAAAGAAGTCATGAATTTTGAATAACCATTTAAAATCCTAAATCTTTAAACATGTAAGTCATGTATTAGTTATCTAATACTTTTTATTCTAAAAGTGAACGCAAGTCTAAGCTCCTTTGAATAAAAAAAAACAACAAAAAATATAAGTCCCGTTAGTATTCCGGTATCCTGCTGGGTGTCGATGGTTTAGAGTGTGGGAACATCGGACATGTTTATTTCGAAATGAAGAAATAATTCTTCGCCTTTCACGTCAAATAAAATAATCTTTTTAATTCGCTTTCATTTTTTTGTTATCAGGAATGTGAAAAACATGCTTTTTATTTGTAAATCCATAACTTGAAACTAGTTTAAGTAGCATTTGTTATAGTTTATTTTGTTAAAGCATTGCATAAATCACGATTCATAATATTAGCATTACAGGTTATAAACACATAAAATGTCGTATAGCAACAAAAATTTGGCTATTTTTAACCGACTCCAAAAAAAGAGATTCTCTATTAGACTGTATTTATTACTTGATTACGCGGCCAGTTGTGATCCGATTTTGATGATTCTTTTTTAATGTGTAGATGGTGGTTAATTGTTCCATATAAAATTATAATGATTCAATTTGTGATTTTTGAGTTATAGTTATACGCATAAATTTAGATTTGCGTAGACGACTTCATCATTGATGTTGATATTTATGTGGTACTATGTTATGTAATAAAATAGTTGGAGTCAGTTTTTTAAAATTTTACTTAATTATGTTAATTGATAAAATTAATACCAAACACCACATGTTACAATGAGCTTAAAGGAAGCGAATGCGGAAAGTCATAGAACATTAGAAAAGTATGAATTAAATGCATTGTAATTACATTATTACATAACTATTTTATTTTAAGAAAGAAACAACGAACAAAGGAGTATCCTGGTAAAGGACAACAGTCGCCTAAAGACTTTAAACCAGTAATCTGTGTGGTTACAGATTACTGGTTTGAAGTCTACAGGAGACCGTACCCTACAGATTGGAACACGACAATAGCCCGCACTGACGTTATGGCGTCAAGAATAGTTATGGTACGAATCAGTGCGGGCTGGCACACAAAACCCTACCTAGTAATGACTACTACTACCTACTCAAATTATAAGATAAAGTAGTTACTCAAATCATTAGATAACCAACAGAGTGTAACGTGGCATTTTTTTAATTACTTTTAATTTTTGGCATAAGACAGTGAATGTGCACACGACTTCACTTCCCTGTTGTCACTTACCGTCAGAAGATGGTAATAGATAGCAGTTCTAGACACTGTTCTAAACATGTTATGGTACATCGCTATGTTGTAGTTGGGTTGTTAGGCCAATTGTGCAAGGCTACCGGCTACACCACTCTTCAGACCAGAACATGACACTGTTGCCGACCATGGGCGGAATAGGTAGGTTCAACCCTACCCAGGCAAGTTGCTTCACAGTACAAGGCATTGTACCACCAGTGGTCTTGTTGGTAACGCATGTAACATAAACCGCATTATACGAACTGCCTGGCAGGGCGGCAGGTGATGTTTTTTTGAACAGAGAAATGTATTTTATACAGAGGACCCGGCCCAACACGGTGTCATCATAATGTGACCTTGACATAAATATAAATAATTTTAGTAAGCAATCTCTCTGTACCGTTTTAAGCTTTCGTATTTTTTTATTACTCTTAATAATGAAGGGTTGAGTTCGAGAATGGTTTAACATGTTTTTTTTTTTCAAAAATTAGTTATTGGCATCATTGGATTCAGAAAGAAATAATCTATCTAATGCGATTTTCAAAATGACAAGAATCGCATTACATCTCCAGATATTCAGTCTTAAAACGGTTTAACTGACACAGATGTTGAGATCGCTAGTACCAAAAATATATAATATTAATTAAACCTACATAAAATATCGTAATTATCTCAGTTCTAATATAAAAATGGAATTAATCCCCAAAAACTCTTTTAACTTTTAACAATCGCCGTATTTGTGGTGATTTTCTTTAGTAGAATTAAAAATAATGCTCCCAATGTTTAAAATGTCATTTGCGTCAAATCACGTATTTGTTAGTTAAACCGTTCTCGAACTCAACCCTTCAATTGTATTATTCATATTTCATTAAATTATTATGAAAGCGAAAGTCTGTCTCAAAATTATACCCAGATAAGCCAACAACCTTTGCCTCGCTAAATTTAATCATTTTCTGCATCTTACATTATAAAAAATGTACATATCATTTTCAAACCAAGTGATAAAAGAATGATACGAATCGATTTATTGTTAAAATAGTATTAGCCTTGTTTTTTAAAAGATTAATTTATTACATAGACTACACAATACCCTCTGGCTGTGACTGTATTTGCCTTTCTCAAACTTGCTTTCTTTTGCATCTTAAATAATGACACTTTTATTTGCATTTCAAAAACATTCGGTGGACAGCTACTTTGTGGTCAAGTTGGCATTCTTTGTCCTTACTCCCTTTGTGAAACGTAACGGGAACCATCGCTGTATGACGCTTTTGTGACGTCACGGTTGTTTTGGAGAAAATGCACTTTTGCCGTCATGGACGTCCCGTTAAGTAACTGCATTCTGTGTAAACCGGGATTTCGTCATTCTAGGAAAGAACGGACACACAAGAATGTGTACTTATTTTTGAGTAATAAATCTTAAGACTGTGTCGAATTTGAGGTTGAGCATAATGCAAGACAGTTCTTTGCATTTTGTATTGTTAAATGTGTAGTAGCGCCTGCGGTGATACCCATTGTTTAGACATGACGTTTTAGTCCCAAAGAGTATGTATATACACCGGATATGACTAGAAAAACATATTGTTTAAACAAACCTTAACTCACAATTCCTTCGTACAATATTGTTATAGGTATCTTTTTGCTATTAGGATTCCAAATATGTTATTGACTGCATAAGATTATAAAATCAATTGGTAGATATGACTATTTTTATTTCAAAATCTGCGAACCGTGTCGTTTATGCAGTCTTATAAACTAGCCTTTTCTATTGTACAAGTTTGCCCACGGGGTATTGAAGTTTTAATCTAGTGTTTGAATAATCTCTAATGTTTGTTAGTTTATTTTATCCGAAGACACGTTCGCTTGTACATAGTCAGATTTGAGATAACATGGCCATTTTTGATTTATTAATTGTACAACATCACTACATAGTATAAAATAAAGTCGCTTCCTCTGTTCCTATGTCCCTTTATACGCTTAAATCTTTAAAAACTACACAACGGATGAGGTTTTTTTAATAGATAAAATGAATGAAGAGGAAGACCCATATGTATACATATTTCATAACCGTGCGAAGTCAGGGCAGGCCGCTAGTACACTATAAAACACATTATTTTAACTGAAAGTTCTATTAAGATAAGCGACATAACATAATACACAGAAGAACAGTAAAGGCTAGCCTAATATTTTCAAATTTTGTAAACCAATGATTTAATTTGATTTGGTTAAGAAATAATTTTGTAAGAATTGTTTTTGTTATCACTATAGAAGTAAGTACTATATTTTATATGGTAATTTTTGGTATCATCACGCCCATATCCCCGAAGAGGTAGGCAGAGGCACAACCAAGGCACCCACGACTAGCCGAAGACACTAAGTCCCACAATGTGATAGGTGGCAAGCCTATCGCCAACCGGGCACATTTCCAATCACGACCAACATTTTTTTTATTAGAAAATTGGGAAAATCCAATTTTCTTTTTGTTGGCCGACCCGGGATTCGAACCCGAGACCTCAAGCAGTCAAGTCCAACACCCGGACCGCTAGACCACAGAGGTGATTAATATAATAGTAAGTAATTTTTGGTAATATTTATTAAATTGGTTTAAAATCAAAACAAAAAAAAAATCTATATATCGCGCGCTGAGAGATATTCAACCTACTTCACAGTTACTTAACTTGAAGATATACCGCCGTTGAAACGAAAGTCACAGTATGAAATGAGGTGTCAACATACAACTGTTTTACTCTTCCTCCGCCTTTTACTTATCACGAAAAGTGCAAAACGCCGCTAGACATTTGAGTTGCCCGACACGAGAATCGAACCCGTATGTCATCAACATTAAAAGCGTTCCAAGACGTTCAACATTAAAAACGTTCTTATCATTTAACTATTTTTTTCTATCAATTCGTTTTAAGTTTTTATATGTATTAAAAAACCAGAATGAACACTTAACATCTGGCATACCGCCTGCAAGCTATCATCTTGATAACAAAACCTCAACCTCTATCTCGATTACTAACAATCGTAAGTAAATTCAATTAACATACCGTTCTGAGTTGCAAATGTCGTTTTTTGTACCACCAAATACAGTTACCTTCGAAGGGGTTTAATAGAAAGGAAGCAGAAAAAGACCGTGATTATTTAACCTGTATCCGGTGTTTGGGGTTGGAAGCATATGGCCCATAACCCTTTGGCCCCGTTATGTTGCATTTATATGTAACAGTTGCACTATTAATTTGATCAATCCCAGTTTTTTGTTAGCTTTTATAATTATTTCATTTATCACCAGGTGTTCTAGTGGCTTATAAACTGCGTTGCTATGGTGGAAATTCGAGGCAAGGATATTTAAAAGTTGCTAGTTGGAAAAATATGTCTCCTTTTCAAAAGATTGAAAACATATTTATAATTCGTTTATTTAAACTTGTTTGAACACAATTTAACATAATTCAGCATACTAAGCCAGCGACGACATAAGTGACACACAACAGTGTTCGGGGATATTATAATAAGGGAGCTCAAAAGTTTAGATTTCGATACCTTATACCATTGCTAAGCATATTATGTATAAAAATTCTATATAAAATCGTGTAGAACAGTCTTATTTTTAACCGAGTTAAAAAACGAGGAGGTTCTCAATGCGGCCAGTACATTTTTTATGTATGTAAACCGATTTCTCCGAGGTTCCTGAACCAATTTAAGGATTTTTTTTATTGTCACCTATCCTGATGTTAATTTTTATTAAATTAATATAATAAATACAAAGTGTTAAATAAAAATAGCTACTTTAATAAAAATCGATTTCATAACTAAAAAACTAAAACTAAAAAGTAAAAAATAATGAAGATTTAATATTTATAGCATACTATCTATACACTATACATATATTATTTATATGTGCTATTTACTGAAGGGGTTGAAGTACGTGCTAAGCTTTAATCTAAAACCTAGTTTATAGCTACCTAAGTATTAAACTGGCTTAGCATCGACTTCAACCTTTGAACTTTAGACAGTATGTAATAAATATTAAATCTTCATTATTTTTTACTTTTTAGTTTTAGTTTTTTAGTTTTAAAGTCGGTTTTTACTACCGTAGCTATTTTTATATTTAAATAAATACTCCATCATCGTCATATTAAAGAACGACGTGTTCATTGCATGCCAATAAGTGCATGTTTAAATATTATAACAATGCATGTGACATATGGTGTAGGAAGGTCACATTTACACAATAGACTTCAGATATTGTTAGTGTACGAATGATCAAACGACTAATTCTTCTTTTATCTTTTAGACACTGCACGTTTGTTTTAACTCTCCATCGTAATTGGCGAAGTCCAACATGTCTCCTGAACGGTGGCATTTCTGCACAAGTAGCATCCTGGGTTGTCCTACGATTATCACGTACATGCGTCGGCGGAGATCACCTTTAGGTAAACCGCTTGTAAAAGAGCCTAACATTATGATATTTGATCAGTATGTTTTTTTATTGGCCATGGCGACTTATTGCCAGACTGTTCCTCTGGTATAACTACTCAGACTACTTGATAGAGTTTTACAATACCTCGCCTAGTTGATTTCTCTTCTTCAGTTTTAATGTCTATTCTCACCATTATCGTGTTGCTTTGCAGGGTTCATAATATCGAAAAGTTTTTAGGAAGAGATTTAAAGTCTTAGTCTTAGCAACGGCTAAGGTTTTAAATTGGTTGGTTTTAAGGTTTTAATAGCGTAATAGCTGGCTTTAATGTAACGTAATAACTTCATAACTAATCCTACCTATAAAACACCATGTAATTCCCCATGCTTTTAGTATGTGTCCCTTAAGAGACTGGATTAATTTGTTAGAAATTTTGTATTTATATTGAAAGCACAATAGACCCAGTCGGTGGCGCTGCTGTCGGTATATCACAATTTTAAGGTAGTACCAAGTTCGTTGTTAACTACAGTTTCCTTGTTTTCTGTATTTTCGTGATGTTAAGTTTCTACCCTCAGTCCTCACATAACCCTTGCATTTTTAGCAATATGACCGTTTAGCGCAAAACGAGAACTTGTACTTTTTTTTGTGCAATCTGAGCTTCGAACAATCTAAAGCTTTCTTTGAACGAATATTGATTGTACCTCACCTTTTTAATTTTGCTCTCTGAAGAATTAAAGGTGTGAATGGGCAGTGTATTGTTTACACAATACGGATTATCAGAATATTACGATAAATATTAGATGTACAAGTGAAAATATAGTAAATAAATAAATAAATAATTCTGGACGAGTTACACAAATTGAATCTTACCCCAAAAGTAAGCATATTATATGCTTGTTTTGTGAAAGTTAGGCAACGATACTAATACTTAGATAGAAATACTTAAATAGATACCAGAATAAATTTAATAGACACCCAGACCTGGAAATGCAGACATCTAAATGTTCAGCACACAAAAGGCAGGCCGTCGGGAATCGAACCCGAGCCTCGTGGTTGATCAGTGTAGTTAGATGTGTACGCTAGCCACTCGACAAACGAGGCGGTCAAAAACATCAATATCACATAAAAATAATCAAACTAATATTATGAAAAGGAATAATTATTATATTTGATATTTTCCATCGTCGGCACTTGGTAAAACTTCCAAATATTCATATTTTTAAAGAAAGAAATAAGTAAAACAGTACAAGTGTTTCTTTCTTTAAAAATATGAATAATTATTAATTTAAATATTTTTGTTGTTTGTGTATGGTTAGTAATGTTTAAACTAAAAAATACTTTGACAATTTGAAGAATAAATTTGTCCCCTACATAACCAATTTATTCAGAAATAGCCTTGGTTACGTTTTATTCAAATCGGTTCTGACCAAGTCAAAATACGGATGGGAGAAATTTTAAGGAGCCGCTAGTTATTGAGTTAAATACCTAGTTCCACTAGTGTTTTAGACAAGAACGTTTTTTTCTTTAAGGCAATCTCTTAATTGACTATTGTTACGTAATTTTTTTGTCACTTAAAAAAGAGGGTAGAAATATTATTTTGTAATATTTCATACACGTTACTTAATTTCTGTTACAGCTCTACGTCTGTAAGTTACGCATTACGAGAGAAGCTATTCATAGTAACCAAATTAATCAAATGAAAAGACATGCTGTAATTGAAAAATACCAAAATAAAAATACTTTACAGGACATTTCACAAGGCCGGGAGATTTTAAGCAGTATTTGCGGTGAAGCAGTCATTATGTAAGCTTGCCAAATATCACATTATGGGACTTAAGTGTCTTCGGCTAGTTGCGGGTGGCCTAGGTTTGTCACGGCCTACTGTTTCAGGGATACGGGCGTGAGGTTTTCAGGCATAATATTACTGTAACGGTTTCGATGACATCAACACAATGTATCGACATCGCGTTAGATAATTATTATTAAGTGAATAAAAAGTTCAAAATAATTATTTGCTTTATTTGGTTTCCAAATTCAAATTCCGATGCGAAAGTGTGTTTGGTTTTTTATTTCATATCAAAATGGAAAGGTTTAATATGAATTTGGTGTGAAGTTTGAGTGAAAAGTGATAAAGGCTACTTATATGCAACATAAAATATCTTGCTGTAATGAGAAAATACGTTTCATACGTCATATTAACAACTAGCTTCCGCCCGCGACTCCGTCCGCGTGGATGTCGGTCTAAAACTGAAACGTGAAGATTTTTTTTTACGTATTTTTCCAGGATAAAAAGTATCTTATTGTATGTCCAGGATAATAAGGTATAATTATACCAAGTTTCATCGAAATCGTACCGTTAGTTTTCACGTGATGCCTGAACATACAGACAGACAGACAGACAAAAAAAATTTAATCACATATTTGGGTTTAGTATCGATCCCGTAACACCCAGATCCCCTGCTATTTTTTTTATATTTTCATTGTAGAGAATTGACCCTACTACGGATTTGTTATATGTATAGATACCTACATGTCCACCCAGAGTCAAACAAGTAAGACGGATTTCGTGATAGAAGCAAGAAAAAGGTGCCTGTATATACCAAATATGTTAATAGTGCAGTGGCAACATGTGACCGGGATGTTGGGGTGTCCTGCCTTCCAAATCGATGAACCAACAAGCACTATGGCTTGTAAAAAAAACGTAAAATATCCAGTCAATTTTCGTCACGGTCGATTCAGTAAATTCAGTCGAAAAATAGACAGACTGACAGGCAAACAGAAACACAGCCAGACAAAGTATGTAAACATCTTCACGCTCGTATGACCGGAGCAAGACAGAGGTACAAGCACTATTAGCCGAGAGTAAATAGTCTCACAATGTGGATCATAACCAATCCCGGGTAATGTAGTTTATAATACAAAATTTAAAAAAACTGTAGTCTAGCAGTTCAGGTGTTAGACTTGACTGCATGAGGTCCCGGGTCCGAATCTCGGGTCGGGCAACAAATAAAAATTAGGATTTTCCAATTTTCTAATAAAAAAATGTTGCCCGGGATTGGATATGTTCCCGGCTAGCGATAGGCATGCCACCTATCACATTGTGGGACATAGTGTTTTTGGCTAGTCGTGGGTGCCCTGATGGTGCCTCTGCCTACCACTTCGAAATATTTTACTTTTATAGAATAGAATAGAATAACCCTTTAATGTGCACCAAAATACATAAAAAATAAATACATTAAAAGAAACTTAAAAGCTAAGTGATACACAAAGGCGGCCTTATCGCCAAAACAGCGATCTCTTCCAGGCAACCTTATGTTATGAAGACATAATAAAATAAATATACTACGGTTATACTCGTAATTTATACATTTTTCAGTCCAACCCAAAAATCGTTCTAAAAATTCTAAAAATGTGTACTGCTTCCCACTTTTTATTCGCCTGCACCTAATTTTTCAAAATACCTATTTTTTGCACAAACTTAACTCCTCTACAGTTTTGTTATATGCATTTTATATAGATACGAAAATCATTAAACTTAAAGCATCAAAATACAGGTAGGGTAAAAAGAACACAATGCATGTTTGATGCTATACAAATTTTAAAACATATTTTGTTGTTAACGGCTAACACAATAAAGTATTATCACAATACAAAAGCCCTTGTAAAGCCATTGCGAATATTGCACAACATTATTTTAAGGTAAATAGCATTCGGTTTTCACATTTTTGCAACTTTACATTGTAAAACTTTAAATAACATTTGCACGAAAGGGAATTGGCAATTCCATTGTTACTTGCACTTTTTAAAAAACACCGATAGTCAAAGGTTTTTACTTTGATGTCAATAGCGTTAACCGCTAATGACTTTTTTTAAATTACTAATGTGTTGCCAACCTCGCAGTTTTTAGAACTTCACAGGGCTTGAAAATTCTATAGACTATTTTTTAATGGTCGATAGAAACAATCGTCAGAAGTTGATGTGATGTAACGACCCCATCGCCTGCAAAACAACATGTTTGTTATTATGAATTCCATCAAAATTATCATCCATGGAAAGACAAAAGTAAAAAGTGGCAGCAAACTGAGCTGGATGGTTAGCATGTAACTAAATAGCCTAAAGTCCTGGGACACAGGCCAGCAGCGCACCTATAACATCAATATATTTTTATTTCTAAGACATTAGAAGGCAAACAAGCTGATACCGAAGGTGGTAATGGAGGGTTGCCAACCTAAGGCCGGGCAGTTAGGCCTCGAGCAAAAGTAATACCTAACTGCCCAGCCGGTATACTTATACCGGCTACCTCATCCTCCAAATCGGAACACGACAACAGCAAGCACTAACGTTATGGCAGGAATAGGTAAGGCGGTTGCTGCGAAACTCTACCACCTAGTCATATGTCACGTTATTTGTGACGGAAAGGCTATGCTTGCCTTTTACGAGCTGGCTGGCAGAAAGGCAGACGGTCTATTCTGTAAAGGAGCCCGGACCAACATGGGGCAACTATGTTGGTAAAAAGCGGCTTTTTAGGATGTGTCATAATGTCTTTATATATGTCTATAATTAATAATATATATAATATACTTATATGTCTATATATGTCTTAATATATGTCTTTCTTCAATGACAAACAGTATATTGAAATATTATTGTACTTAGAGTTTATGGTAAGGCCCCAGGAGAACCATCTGCTTCTTCACTGCCACATTCCATAAATAGGTGTTTTTTTTACTCTTTGTTTAAACACACATTAGTTGTAAAGTTTCAATGACATTTTTATTGAACTACTTGGTGAATCTGGTAGAGTAGGAACATGACTAATCATTATCATGACTTTCCCCCGTGTTGGTCCGGGCGCCTTTGTAGAATAGACCATCTGCCTTCCTTTGCCAGGCAGCTCGTAAAAGGCGAGCAAAGGCTCACCGTTTATAACACCGTGAATTCTGACTAGGTTGTAGAGTTTAGCAGCGACTCGCCCGGATTGGTACCACCGCCTTACCTATTCCTGCCGCCATAACGTCATGACGTGTTCCGGTTCGGAGGGTAAGATAGCCGGTAAACTTACTTTGCTCGAGGCCTAACATCCCGGCCCTGGTTGGAATAGGTAGTGTGCCTGTGACCACGTTACCTATTTCAGCTAAGAAGCTTCATATCTCATCCTCAGTTTGACTATGCCCCATTAATACGGCGTTTATTTCTTGCCTGAAATCCATTTCTCTGCCAATTTTTTAAATAAACAATAAATTTGAAAAATGGGTGAATCTCGTAAGTATATTATAATAATTCAAACTTAGTTTAGACAACTGTAAACATGAAAAATAATTGTGTGTGTACTTATGTACACGCGTTAGAAGTTATACTTCTTCGGCGTAATAAAATAAAAATCTTTTTAAAAATTTTATCTTTTGCCTTATTTTACATTTGTAGACAAAATGACACTAACCATAGAAAAAAGGTATTTAATACATTAAAAGTTTTATTATAATGCATTATTTAGTTAAATAAAGTTTATTTAATAAAAACTAAAATGTTATCTATAGCTAACTTCATCATGTCGGTTTTTCGTGACGGTATGCGCGTACATTTTACCCTCAAATTTTACAAATTTACCCTCCTCATTTTTTCCTAACGCGCCAAAAGAAGTATAACTTCAAAAACATCTTCACGTCCGTGTCCCCGAGAGGTAGGCAGAAGTACAACCAGTACCTCTGCTAAATATAAGTAATATTAAAAACAAGATGTCTCGGCGACGCCTACGTATTACACACATTTACCTCTCCCGCGGGAACCCGTTTGGATGTCAGGATGAAAAGTAGCTTTTAGTAGTGTTAATCTGGGCCCCTAACTACCTACACATGTAAAAGAATCTATATACTTATAATGAAACTGTAGAAAAGTGAATTCTGTACAAATTACAATAAAAAATAGATGCATGCAACTAAAAATGAGAAGCGGAAAACGCATTTTTAAATGTTTGTCTGTCTGTTCGTCATGACCGCGTTTCATGTCGAATCAACTGAACCAATTATAACTAAATGGTTGGTACTTTATATTTCGAGGGAGGTTATTTGCTTTATATCACGCTTACTAAAGAGGAGGTTTCTGTGGCAGACGGGTAAAAGTCAAAATGTAAATTAGGTTATACTAAATAATTAACGCACAGTCCCACTATATTTATTGTTTTTATTGATTTGTCGTAAGTATGTGCTTTATTAGATTATACCGTATTTTTCTCAAAGTTACAAACGTTAAACTTTAAAAGTTACAGAAATAACTACACTCAGCATAAATTGACCAAAAAACTTAAAAGCCCAAACAATTAAACGTACAGGTCATCTTACATACGTACATATATATCCTCACGCCCAGTACCCTTGCGGAATAGACTGAGAGTATTGAGTTCCAAGTGCAGCTCGCCGAGTCACTAAGTAACCTAGAATCTAGAATCGCTTCGTTGCGACACAAAAAAAAGAACAAACAAACTACCAAATTTATAATAGAATATACATTTGTTCAAAATATTTGATGTTGATCTCTATGTTACTTGTAATTTTTAAGATAATTTAAATCTCAAGAGTAATAAAACAATGACTAGTTACCAGAGTGTGGCTAATTATTTTCACTTTTCGCCATATTGAGCGCGTGGCAAGAGAGGCGTGACGAGGAGCTGTCGATGTATCGCCGATTCCAGGAATCGTACGCTTTCCACAGTCGCCGCATAAACTGCATCTTCCCGTGGAAATGCATGCGGGTTCGTTGCACTTACAAACTCATAACCCCCTTTCTAAAGCACCGATCCAATTATGTGCACTTTCGCAAGCCACTACTGTCACCCGCCTAGATACGGATAGGAAACTAGACGCGATGTGCTCGCACACCCACCTGCCATTTTGACATGTGCCATGGGCATGATAAACCACATGCGTCAGCCTTCTGATTAAATGATTCATATCAATAACGTTCCGTTGTCAGATAGACTCACAATTTTAGAAGATTTTTGTATTGTAAAGACATATTCGCAAATAATATTTTATCCATAATATCCTCAGATATTTAAAAGTCTTTGCCCAATATTTAGAGACCAATAAGATGACAGTGTTAAAAAATCAATAAATTTTAAATAAAAAAATATGAAATTATTGACTACATATTTTAATGGAGTGTTTAGCGCTTTTTTGAAATATAACGATTTATTTTGAGAACTCTTCAGTAAAAAGAAATAAAATTACTACTATGATCAGCACTGAGGCAAAGTATTTTTCTTGCTAGTTACAAATTCTCAACTAAGGGCGTAGGTAATTATTTAATGAAATTATAATTAAAAATAATAAAATATGATAGAATAATATTTCAATAATATTATTCATACATAATACTCGTGTGTTATTTGTGCCCAAGCAATTATGAGAAAAACACAAATGTTCATTAACTTTATTAAAATAATATTTGTATCTTTTGAATAACAAGTTATTTTACCTACCCCCTAAATGAAAATACTATTGTTTTTCTTCCATCCAAAATATTGGCTTTTAAAAAGGAAAGCAAAGCCGTGTATACTTGTTCTGATTTTACGTCAAGCCTCTCATTTGAGGAAAGAAATAAATTAGACCTCAAACAAGGTATAGTGTTTAATCCTAATATCACTAAGGATAGGACAAATATTGTATGTTGTGTATTTCAGTTAAGGAAATTAGATTGAAAATTTTCAATCCCCCATTCTCAGAAATAGTGTCCAGCGAGACCTTGGCCAAAACAATTAGTTACATGGATGATTGTGAAATAATTGGCATCGCATAGATTTATTAAGCACTTAAGCAAACCTGCCACAGCATAGGTGACCTTAATTAGTATTAAAAGCGGAACAAATTTTCTCTATAACTCGCATTTCTTCATGTTATGTACGTTAAATTAGTTGTATGGCTAATAAACCCGACTACACCATTAACATAATTAAATTAATTAATTAATCAATTATTAATAAAACATAAATAAAATAGAATCAGTGTCAATCTAAACGTTTTCAGTTTGAAACAAACTAAATTGTGAATGCGATAAATAAATAGCCCAAGACAAATTACAAAAATTAATCAAAGTACCCCAATTATGTGATTGCATAATGTAGTGGTAACGGTACTAACACATAAAATACACAAAGACATAGAAACAAATTTAGCAAAAACCCAGACTAGGAATTCAGATGTCTGTCGAATTTCAGTTCCCTTTAATTAAATGTATTATTTTTACTAGCGGGAATCAAACCCAAGGTTCGTGGATGCTCAGTGGCGTTCGACGTGTGCACACACATATTAGAGAAATTGTAATAAATTTATTTAACAGTTAAATAGTTTAAAATTAGTTAATTTCAAAAACCCCCGATAAAACATGTGTGTAATGTAACTACGAAACAAACAAGGGTTGAATATAAAACTGAATTTGCAAACTAAAGCGAACGTTACAGCTTGAAGCTGTAAGAGCATCACTACATAGTATAAAACAAAGTCGCTTCCTCTGTCCTTTTGTATGCTTAAATCTTTAAAATTTCGCAACGGATTTTGATGCGGTTTTTTGTATTAGATAAACTGATTGAGAATGAAGGTTTATATGTATATTTTTATTAATAACCGTGCGAAGCCGGGGCGAAAGATAAGTATCTTTTAGAAAACATTATTTAAAAAAAAACGATGGTTTGCACGCCGGAAGTGCCGGCAGAAGTCAAAATTAAATATTAATGTTGTGAATTTTTGATATTTTGAAATGGTTACGGAATAATTTTGTACGAATTGCTTTAATCATCAGTTTGAAAGTGCTATCACTTATGTGGTAGAATACAATATTCATTTATTGCGATATCGTACACACGTAACACTCGCGCAAGCACCCTGCGCCGCTTACGTATTTTCGATCAGGTCACGTGTCCTAACGCGAGTTTAGAAGTTTTTACCCATTCCAAAAAAAGAGCGCAACGCCGCGAAAGAAGTTTTCACTTCAAAAATATTTAAAAATGTACAAATTTAGTTATATTACTATATAATTTTATGACTAGTTAAAAAATGTTGCTTATATTAATAATAATAATAATTAACTCTTTATTGTACAACTAAAACTTGAAATTGTTACATATTACATTTATAAAAACATATTTTATACAAAAAGCGGATTTATAGCTAACAAGCGATCTCTTCCAAACAACCAACGATTAGAAGATAAATACATTAAAATAAGGAGAAGGTACAATAACTGTTTATAAATCTTTCAAATAATTAATTTAGGAAGTAATCTAACTTTTTAAAACAAAAGTGTTTAAATTATAAAATAAAATTAAAACAAACAAAAATAAATTAAAGTTTAAAAAAAAAGTATAAAAATATTACCACAAAGTTTACGATAATAGAATAAATGGTAACTAGAAAAACGAGACAGAAAAGAAAGAAGCATAAGAAAGTTATATCGTGGAGTCGCGTAGCAACCGTAGCCACCGGCCGTGTCGCACGCTCATGAAAACGAGATAGACTATCGAACTCGTACACGGAGACTAATGCCAGTGATTAAGTAGTGCTAATACGTATGTGCTAGTCATATGCTCATTTCTGCACAGACAACACCCCAAACATAAGCTATGTTTGTATAAGCTATTGTTGTTCAAAGTATGATAGATCCGTTCCCCCGTGCTGGTCCGGGATCCTTGGCAGAATAGACCATCTGCCTTCCTGGCAGGCAGCTAGTAAAAGGCCAGCATAGGTTTACCGTCACTAACACCGTAACATCCTACTAGGTAGTAGAGTTTCGCAGCGACTCACCCGGATTGGTATCACCGCCTTACCTATTCCTGTCGCTATAACGTCCAATGCTTATATATAGGGATAGAGAGTTTATGAAGGCTTTACTGGATCGTTACCATTGCTTTACCATTTCCTGCTAGGAAAACATCAATTCTCGCCATTATCGTGTTCTAAATCTAGTTTAAAGATTTGGCATCACGTCTGGTTCTAGATGATAAGCCATCGTTACTACCATTGATATCTACAAGCGATATGTATTTCTTACCATCAGTAAATCCATCAAGTTGTGTACTTCCACAAATTGTCAAAAATTCAACAGACCTCGACAAAACCCATCAGTATTGTGGCTAAGAACCATCTCCAATATGTCGGCTGTCAAATGAAAGAAAATACCAACCAACCAATCAAGTGTACCGTCTGTTTGAATATCTGCTTTATTATAAAAAATAACTAGCCAACCCGGCAAATTATCGCTTAACCTTAATAGCTACTATATGTATGTAAGTTAAGAACGAGTTGTGAAAGAGATGTCTTGAGATGTACAGGTATTCTAGGAGTAGTTTGGAGTGTTTAGAGGTGAAGTTTTATAGTATGTTCAAAATTTCAAAGTCACTTTCACACGGTAGGAGAGGATGCCTGCTTACGGAAAAACAGGGCGTAAGGAGATCGAAAAGAGTGGAAAATCGTTTTTTTTTCTAATTTTTCTTTTTTAGTTTATACAACAATAATGTACTTGAATATTGTGTTACCCTTGCTTTGATACATTTTCAGTATTAGTGTCTAATAAACAGTTTTCAGTACATAACAAGTGTAGGGAACTACACTTACAAACTTTCATGTTTCCTTGTTGTATAATATTAATATATTATTTGTCTAAGAAAACCTAAGTATTTTTACCAATAAATACATTTTTGTGGAGTTAGAAGGCAAACAGATAGATTTCCTGATGCTAAGAAAAAGACTTAGGTTGGGATGTAAACATTTTACGCGAGTTGGTCTACCCTACCCAAAAGACCAGAACATAGCGATGGCAAAAACTGACGTTATGTTGGTCGAATTGGTGCAAAATTCTAAGACCCTTATCATGGTCACGGTACTCTTACAAGAGACAAGTTTACGAATAGTGAACATATTTAAAGTGTGTTATATCATATAGAGTAACAATTTGAATATTATATGATGATTTCACACAGTGCTAAGGAACCAGACTGGTTAAGCATGTCATAAGTGATTGCAAAAGCATAGCGGGGACTAGAGTGCATTGACATACTTACCTACTGCTCAGTGCAGCGGCGAAATTGCATCGACGACGCGCGTCGTCATTTGTTTCCGTAGTTCCGACAAAACCAGCGCCAATAGATCCCCTCTAGCATCCATTCTTAGTCTATCGATTATGTACTTTAAGAACTGTACTAGTGTTTCGCAGCTCAAGATACGACGGACATCGCAAAACCAGTGACTCTTTGGAAAAGTGGAATGACGTTCTTATGTGGTTTTCACTAACATAGATATAGTGGAAAAATTATAATTTAAAACATCGAACACCCACTTATGAATGTACTTTACTCTATTGTTAACTTAAAGCTGCAAATTATTTATCATTAAAACTTGAGTAAATGACGATGTCAATAGATTTATTAAAGGTTGTATTAAGGACATAATTCGGGTAGTTTACATGTAAAATTAAAACATTGATATTAAATTGCTTTTACCTAGGGAGGTTGGCAATATCGTTTAAATGAGTATTAGTAGTTATTTTAACCAACTTGGATTAAATAAGGTTATATATTCGACTGCATTCGTTTTTACTTAAAACTGACTTCGTTCGATTTTAAGTCACTTATATTAAACTGCAAAATTTGTGCTTTTGAAAAAATATGGGACAGCCTTTAAATACATGTATATAAAAATCAATGAGACTTTTCGTTGTAATTCCAAGAACGGGCTCACCCATACAAACAAATGTTCATGCTTTTTAGTAGATAGTTTATGTGAAGTTTGCATAAAATCGGTAGAGCGATTCTTCATTTATTACATTTTTTGTAACTAATGAATTCAATAAATAGCGGATCACTTTGTTAATGGGTATTTTTCAGTCAAATTGGAACTTTTTTCAGATGGGGATTGTGTTGTCATATTAAAACTTTTTTCAGTTATTTTTTTTTGTGTTATGTCATTCTTGCGGTCATTTCTTTTTAGACGTTTTTCGATTAAAGTAAGATGTCAGCGATAATTACTGACGTTGATAATTGTGTTTTTAATTTTTTAAAACGAGCCATCTGTGTTTCATATCTTTTACAGGCTTTATTTGAATTAAATGTTGTTTAATCATGCCCAAAATGGAAAAATAAAAATTGTTTAACCAAATGTTTTGAATTTAGTTTTAAAATGGCTAGCAATTAATAAAAAATTTTTTGTTTGAATAAATAAATTTGATGTTCCAATTTTTTTTAATATTTCAATTTATACGTATCGAATCACGTACCGGGCCGCTAATAGTATAAAACCAAAAAATTAATTAATCAAATATGAGTGTGCATAATTGAGTCATAGTCTAATTTGTATTTTGACTCATATGTCTCTCCCACAAGAACTCCTTTAGTGAATGGGATAAAAGGTATCATATAATTTGCGTTGGAATTACTATTCAGATTGAATCGTGATCAAAATACAGACAAGCGGAAAGACAAACAAACAAGAATTTAACAAACTGCTAGAAATGTATTTTGTAGCTCATTTTTATCGCCAGTACCTACAAGCTTACAGACAAACAGGCAAAAATTTAACAAAATGCTAGAAATGTGTTTTGTAGCTCATTTTTTCGCCAGTACCTATTTTGCTAAACTATTTTCAATGTGCAGAATTCATTTTATTTGTTTATTATAACTACAGATAGATAACAGATATTCATATAGCTATGAAGCTATGAACTTACTGAAATTTAATATATCTGTAGTCTAAATCAGGATATGTTTATATTTTTAAGTTTTAAAATATTGTGGTAATGTTGCCAACCTGAGGTCGAGATGTTACATCTCGGGCAAAAGTAAATTTACCGGTTGCCTTATCCTACGAACTGGAACACATCAACGGTAAGCATTGACGCTATAGTGGCAGGAATAGGTAAGGCGGCGGTATTCATCCGGGCGAGGTGCTCCGAATCTCTGCCACCTAGTCAGATTTCAGATGTTTTACATCCTTAATTTATAGGTCATGTCTTATTTTTAAAATCTGCAGTTTGTGCATCTCTCATTTTTAAATAGCTGTTCATATTTCTAAACAACTTATATATTATTAATAACTCAAATGTTATTAACGAAAGATTTTAACCTTTATATGTTTCTTCTTTCTGCAACTTAAAAAACTACTATGCAGGCACAGTCCGCTGATATTAAATGTAATATATTAAAAAAATATATAATTATTTTATTACATTATTATAAAAAATAATGAAACAAACAAATTAGCACAGTTATTTATGTAAAATGAATCGTTTAAAACATTATTAAATTATATATATAGCATATTAAATCAACTACATTTTCAAATGTGAGAGGTCAGCGAAGAAGCACACGGGTCTCCTGATTAGAGACAACCGTGGCCTATAGACACCATTGACGTTAAAGGTGCGTCGTCTTCTTGCGGCCGAGATGTAGGCTCATTCTATAAGTCTACCAGCTACCTTACTCTACGGACAGGAACATTATGGAGGAATTCGTAAGGCGGTAGATCCCAACCTGGGCGAATTACTGCGCAGCACTCTACCACCAGAAGTGTTGTTGGTGATAACCTATATTTTAACTAGTACTCGCCTCTTAAGAGTTGCTTGGCAGGAGACAGATCGACGGCTCCTACGTATAAAAAGACATGTCGAAAATGGCATTTTTTTAAATTGCATTATATGTTTATATTTATCAGTATGCGTGTACCAATTTAATATTTTTTCAATTACTCAATTATTTCATGAGATACCTAAAGCGTATATGGTAACAAGTCGGACACATTTCACGGAACGTGTAGTATACACGGACAAGTCGTACTTAACGCGAAATACCATGTTTGAAAATCGGCGCCATTCGTCTCATCTCAGAGTTGTCTTTTTATATGTCAAGTGTAATAAGGGTATAAGAAATGTAATAAAAATCATATTTATATTTATCAGACATTAGTTGAGTTAATTTGATTGAAATATGAAAGAAATTTTATTTTGACCATTTCTTAAAAATTAAGCATATTTAGTTTCCCACGTACAAACGGTATTATCAGACTTAACTCGAGTGACGTCTTTTTAAAAATTAACGTAGAAACGATTATCTATCAAGTTTTCCATGAAAATATATATTATGTAGTATGATTTCAATACTGTCAATAAAAGATGTATTTATTACATACTTAAAATTTAAAGTCATATTAGTGAAAAGTGTAACAGTTTTTTTTTAACTTTAAATGAACCTTTACATCGCTCTCCTGTAAACCATCGATTTAGACATGTCGCTTTTTACTTAGGGACCGTCGGATAGTCTATTCTAGTCATCGGAACCGGAACAACACGGGGATAACAAGCAATAGATAGCAAGCTGTACATTGTGGTATTAAATCACAGATTAAAATAAATCAGTTATATGAATGTACGTAGTACACTTGACAACGGCGGCGGGTCAATGGCAGCGTAGCAGCCGTAGCGGGTTACGAGTTACATTGTACGTATGGGAACTACGATTATCGTAGCTGACCTGCGGATATTATCAAAAATTACATACACAATGAGCACATGTTAAATCATAAACATATTACATTTCCAATAAATGGTTACGTATAAAAATGTCCAAAAATATTGCTCACAAATATGACTTACGTTTATTTAAATTACCTGTATTCCAAGCTGCCAATGAAAATAATAGGTACTAAAGCTAAAACTTAACCTAACCTAAAATAGTTATGTTTCATGTAATGATTTATTGCGATTATTTTAATATTATCATTAAAGTAAGAAATGTCCCATAGTATGTATGTGTGTGTGTGTGTATGCGTGTGTATGCGCTTAGTTGTGCGCAGGTGTCTTGTGTGTGCGTGTGTGTGTGTGTGTGTGTGTGTGTGTGTGTGTGTGTGCGTGTGACAACAAAAGTCAAACAACATCCATTCCTTTTGTACATTTGACTTTCGATGACATAAAAAACAAATAAGCGACAATACCCTACTTCAACATAGGTTTTAGAATAATGGACTCCATAGCTGAATTTAAATAACTTTAAAAGTGGTCAAAAGCCTGTGTGGTCTACTAATACGATGTTGGATTTCATTTCATGATATCCCGGGTTTTATGACAGGAACAGGCAACAAGTAAAAAAAATATTTAATAGAAAATAGGTATATTTTTTTACTTTTCTAATAATAACAGCGTTCTCCGGGGATTTGATATAACGATTGGCAATAGATTTGCTACCTATCACTCAGCTAGTCCTAGGTGCCCTGGTTTTAGCTTTTTTCGAGTCTTTCTCTCTTTTTTTAAATAAGTTTTGTTGATAAAGAAAGTTTGATATTTTTTATATAGCTACACTATTAATTGTTATGAAGTGATAAGTAAATAAATAGGAAAAATATTTAAATGTTATGTCTATATATTTTTTTTCTAATTACGATGTGTACACCAAGCGCAAATTGGCGCCATTTAAATGAGCACGTCGATGTTGTTAGGCTGCAGTGCTTAATATCTTGCTATACTTGTATAATTGGTCAATTTTAACGCCTTACACAATTTACACTACGTCGGATTAATTGCTCAGCTTATTCAAACTTGTCATATAAAGCATAATTTATCGACAACTAGATGTAAGCTACCTTTTTCATGCAAGGAGGTTTTTCTACTATAGTTTTCTTTTTACTATACTTTACTATAGTGTATTATTATTCTTTACTATAGTTATTTTTTCTATAATCTTTTTTTATTATACCGCTATGGCATAATTTTGTATTTGTTATTTTATTAGAAAACTGTATAAATATGCAATATATGATTAATTTGTGACCAATATTTGTAACATATGTATATTATTTCTAATATCTCTATGTTTTAATTCAAGTCAAAATAAACAAATGTTTGATATTATTATTACATTTACAAAGTTAAACGAAAACATTGCATGAAGTAACAAAAACCACGACAAAGACATATATTGCAATTTAGAAGTCTGTTCCGTTCTAGCGACAGTTATGTGATCTACAAAGTGACGTATCAGTTCTAGGCACCATGATTAATTGGAATGTATGAGTATTGTATTGTGCGGCAAGAGTGTCAGCGCATATCGTATGGCGACAATGAAAGTACGACGCGTTTCTCGCTTGCGATAGTTCGCAAGAATAAGGCCACCAGCGTTCAACGGCCTCGATCAGGCCGTTACAGCGGCCGGACGACGCTCTCGCTGACGGACACCACGGCATTGATATCATGATAACAGCTGCCTACCATCAATTACCATTTATTAAGATTGTTTCCTCATATTCAAGATTAAGGGATACCACGTAACTTTGATTGTAATTATATACCGGTCCACCACTGGAGGCCTTAATGTTTGGAGATGTATGAACAGCCTTTGTTTATCTGAGATACATTTTCAGAATGACCACAACACACTGTGTTCTGTACAAACTTATTAGTTTTGAGCACGATAAAATTTAAACGTTACATATTCACTCTGCCTCCCTTAAGCTAGTGCAAACATTCAAGAATGTGTTAATAACACTAGTTTGTAAATAAGTCAGTTTAATATTAATACCCTGAGTCCTAACAAACAATATTTATAATTTGTTGAAAACTTGGGCTCAATTTTCACAAATTTTCTTAGCTATCCCCACTTAGTTGTTTTCTTTTTATGATATTGGAAGGCAAAGACGGATTTCCTGATAGTAAGAAATTCATGCTGGCTAAAGACACCAAAGGTGGTAATGGTGCGTTGCCAACCTGAGGCCGGGATGTTAGGCCTTAAGCAAAAGTAAGTTTACTGGCTACTACCCTTCAAACCATATTTATGATTAGTTTAAAAAATGTGTTCGATTTTCACCAGTGTTCTTAGGTATCTCCACTTGGTAGTAAACATAAAGTAAAATTTACCGCTTAAAAGTTTTTAAACGGTTTGAATGAATAACAATATTTCTAATTGGTTCGTTTCTCTGATATTTAAACAAAGAAGAAATGCTAATAACTTTTCTAGTAACTACACTTCTATAAAATAGGTGATAAAATTCCCCTGTGTTTTTCGTAGAAAGTAATAACGGTGTTAGCGAATGTGTGTGCGCAGGCGCAGAGGCAGCTCGAGCATGATTCACGAAACTTCGACCGCACTGTGACATAATAAACCGAATTAACATATTCCGCCAATTGAGTTAAACCTTTCTTTTGATGTTTGCAGAACGACTCATTGGTAATTCCGAAAACAAGATGCGGAAAAAGTTTTTTTTATTGTAAACGCGTTTAGACTTTAGCACGTTTAAAGACAAAACGAACTATAATGTTAAATGTCTTTTTATGACATTCTTATCACTGATAAAAGTAATAGTAAATGTCTTTCTATGACATTCTTATCACTGATAAAAGTAATAGAATATCATTTGGATATATTGATAATGACATCGGAAGTGATGAGATAAAGGGCTAAGTCCCGAAATTCCTAAATACTGCTAAAATCCCTCAAATATTTATTTTGCCGTTAGTGAACGCCGTTCAAATACTAACTATTCCCCCGTGTTGGTCCGGGCTCCTTTGCAGAATAGACCATCTGCCTTTCTTGCCAGGCAGATCGTAAAAGGCGAGCATAGGCTTATCGTCACTAACACCGTGACATCTGACTAGGTGGTAGAGTTTCGCAGCGACTCGCCAGGATTGGTACCACCGCCTTACCTATTCCTGCCGCCATAACGTCATGACTAGTTCATTCGGAGAGTAAGGTAGCCGGTAAACTTACTTTTGCTCGAGGCCTAACATCCTGACCTCAGGTTAGCAACGCACCATTACCATCTTTGGCGTCTCTAGGTGACGTGAATTTCTTACCATTACGAAATCCGTCCGCTTGTTTGCCTTCCTATAACATAAAAAAAATTAAGAAAACACTTAATTAAATAAGAAAGAGAAATGATAAGTGTTTTCGATTTAAGTCGTGTATTTTTGTATGATTACTGTAAATTATAATTAAATTTGTTATTACATATTATTAAATAATCGATTGTGTTGTCAATATTATGAGCTGATTTAGACAAGTTTTATGTTTCATTAGTTAGTGATATCAAAAGTAATCAACATCGAAAGAAATATTTAAAAAAATTAAAAACTGCAATGTTTATTTCTGCAATCTCGACGGATAACAACTTTACCTACTGCCAATAATAAACGACTCTGCCAAAGAAACATTGGAATTTGAAAAAAAAAAGTAGTTTTACAACGTTTGAGTTACATTTACAAATTTATTCTTTGGAAAATAATATGAGAATAAATCATACCCATTATAATCAACATTGAAATATTTCAAATCATTTACACAAAAGAAACTTACTTTTGCAGAAAAATACAAATCAATCAAACCTTTTCATTTTAAATGGCCATTTACATTTAACATCCTACCAAACAACAACCATAGAAATAACATTTGATCAAAGATTTACAGCGGCGTTTACCTAGCACAGTGACAACCCCAGAAGTATTAGCGAATGCTTTCCGGTAATGTAACAACGCAAGTACCAATAAGAGTTCTTCTGAAAGTTCGTTGAACTTTTCCGAGTGCAAAACGCAGCAGCTTGGAGGGGAGCCACACTAACTAGGTCATACCCGGCCGTCGGCACACTTACCTTGACAATCGGCGCCGCTGTATATTCTAACACTGTCGTATAGAAAACTAGGCAACACCGACCTGGTAGCTCGATACTATTAATTATGTAAATACAAATAAGAATAAAAGTGATAAACTACAAACGCCCACTATTTAAATATAAAAGACGATTATGACGAAGATAGGGAGCTATGTAAAGTTATACTGGAAAAAACAATAATGATTTATATTATATAATAGTGTCTTTTGCTATTCGTGGGTACTTTGAGTCGTGGGTGGGTGGTTGTTCCTCTGCCTACTTCTTCGGGGATTAATAATAATAATAATAACAATAAATATCCCTGGACAAATTACACAAATTGAATCTAACCCCAAAGTAAGCAAATTATATGCTTGTGTTATGGGTGTTAGTCAACGATACTATTACATAGAAATACTTAAATAGATACCAGAATAAATTTAATAAACACCCAGACCCGGAAATGCAGACATCTAAATGTTCATCACACAAATGGCTGCCCCCGTTGGGAATCGAACCCAAGCCTCGCGGTTCGTCGATGCAGTTAGGCGAGTACGCTAGCCACTCGACCAACGAGGCGGTCATTAGGAGGATTAGGCGTGAAGATACTATTTTTTGAAGTGTTGGACTTGACTTCATGAGGTCCCGGGTTCGAATCCCGGGCCGGGCAACACAAAGAAAATGTTGTATTTCCAATTTTCTATTAAAAAAATGTTCGGGATTGGATATGTGCCCGATTGGCGATAGGCTCGCCACCTATCACATTGTGGGATTTAGTGTCTTCGGCTAGTCGTGGGTGCCCCGGTTGTGCC